>JAOTOL010001233.1:0-127500 GCA_034440575.1 Imbricaverruca yamaguchii
CACACATCACAGCTACCCCACAAACATCACAGCTATCCCACACACATCACAGCTACTCCACATATATCACAGCTACCCCACAGACATCACAGCCACCCACACATATCACAGCTACCCCACATACATCACAGCTAACCCCACAGACATCACAGCTACCCCACACACATCACAACTACCCCTCAGATATCACAGCTACCCCACAGACATCGCAGCCACCCACACACATCACAGCTACCCCACAGACATCACAGCTCCCCACAGACATCACAGCTCCCACATACATCACAGCTCCCCACAGACATCACAGCCACCCCACAGACATCACAGCCTCACAGACATCACAGCTACCCCACAGACATCACAGCTACCCCACAGACATCACAGCTCCCCACAGACATCACAGCCCCCCAGAGACATCACAGCAAACCGACACACATCACAGCTACCCCACATACATCACAGCTACCCCACAGACATCACAGGAACCCGACACACATCACAGCTACCCCACACACATCACAGCTTCCCCATAGACATCACAGCAAACCGACACACATCACAGCTACCCCACAGATATAACAGCTACCCCACAGACACCACAGCTTCCCACAGACATCACAGCTACCCCACAGACATCACAGCTACCCCACAGACATCACAGCCACCCCACAGACATCACAGCTCCCCACAGACATCACAGCAAACCGACACACATCACAGCTACCCCACACACATCACAGCTCCCCCACAGACATCACAGCTCCCACAAACATCACAGCTACTCCACAGACATCACAGCTCCCCACAGACATCACAGCTCCCCACAGATATCACAGCTACCCCACATACATCACAGCTACCCCACAGACACCACAGCTACCCCACAGACACCACAGCTCCCCACATACATCACAGCTCCCACAGACACCACAGCTCCCCCACAGACATCACAGCCGCCCACGAAGACATCCGCAGATGGCCACCACCGCCAGCCAACGGACGCTACCGACATCTGTACGGCGCGTTACCCCTCTGAGGTGTGCCGAGTTGGTCCGATGGTTACCCCTCTGAGGTGTGCTGAGTTGGTCCGATGTGTTACCCTCTGAGATGTGCTGAGTGGCCCGATGTGTTATCCCCTGAGATGTGCCGAGTTGGTTCGATGTGCTACCCCTCTGAGGTGTGCCGAGTTGGCCTGATGTGTTGCCCATCTGAGGTGTGCTGAGTTGGCCCGATGTTTTACCCCTCTGAGGTGTGCTGAGTTGGTTCGATGTGTTACCAATCGAGGGTGTGAGTTGGTTCGATGTGTTGCCCTTTGAGGTGTGCTGAGTTGGTCCAACGTGTTGCCCATCTGAGGTGTGCTGAGTTGGCTCGATGTGTTGCCCATCTGAGGTGTGCTGAGTTGGTTCGATGTGTTACCCCTCTGAGGTGTGCTCAGTTGGTCCGATGTCTCGCAGGCGCGCGATGTCCTCCACCTGCCAGAAGTCGGTCGTGTCGCCCACCGGCTGCTGGTACCAGCTGACAAACAGTAGCGGTACCCGGTACAGGTGTGGAGTCGTCACGTCCTCCTGCGTCACAAGTCACAGGTCACAGGTAGGCGTCGGCTGAACACCAGCACAGTGTGCCGGCTCGTTGTGTTCATCCAGAAACTCCACAGAGTTGAGCACAACGAACCGAATCGGCGTGCACCATAGTGCACTCTCATAGCCGAAGAACGGAAGTGCAACGCAGAAATGCAAGATGTTACCAACAGTATCGTATAAGGTCGGTTGATGAACGATGCCCATCGTTGAATGTTGACCGTTCTTGGCCATGTATAGCTATGGACTTAAGATCATGCATTTGCCTTGCGTTGCGCATCTGCAGCTTAACCCGCGTCATCTTTCCGGTCAAATCCTCCCACACCGTCTCGGGAAGGGGGGGTGGTTGAAGACCCTCCTCTAGAATCAAAACTAAGCATTGCACAAAAACGAAAGAGGTGCCATCGGAAAGCGCTCGACGGGTAGGCCCGGGTCCACCCTCAAAAATTTTCCAAAATTGACGTCGCCAGGGGGCTAGATTTTCACGACTTTTCAAGACTTGCGTTATGTTTTTGACTCTGGGAAGTTCATTTTGGGTGATATATGAAAAACAAAGTTTATTTGGAATCAGAAAAGGACAGCGAAATCGACCAGGTCTATAATTGTTTTTGGCCCCCAAAATATTTTTTTTAATGTCCAAATTTTGAGTTTTCAAGTTTTCCTTCTTAATTTTCCTTTTCCAATGGGTAGAGCAGTCCGATAAACGTTGTTGGAAGTCAACTTGCCCTGATAAAAATGCTTACTTTAGCCAGAATCCTGTATTTGAACTGCAATTTGGCGAATACGCAAAATTTATATGTAGTCGAAAACGAAAAAAATTAACCTCGTACGTTTTGTTGCATCCGTAAAGATAAGCAAACGCTGAAAGTTTCATTAAAATATATGTATCCGTTAAAGCGTGACGACTGGCTGAAATTTTTGGAGGTGACCTCACTTGACCTTGACTAACTATTTGACCCTAGATGACCTGACCTAACATTTTTGAATCAGCATGTCAAGTTTATGTGGGAAAAGGTATGCCAAATTTGGGCGTGCTGTCGCTCGCCGTTCGTCCGCTATCCGCGGTTGAAGACCCCTCGAGGTTGAAGACCCCTCGAGACTGGACGGGTTAATCCTGAGCATTTTGCATGGGAAAATATGGGGTCCGAGTATCCCAGGCACCTAGGGGTGTGCATCACTGGTGGTATCGAAGAAAGATCAAACTTCTCTCAGGTCAGATTCACTGATCAATCAGGGTGCTATCGACGAAGAGCAACAAGTAACGCTTCCCTTACATTGCTTTGGCTGCGTCCACTGCATGTCAATTTGCTCACCTGACAGGCTATCTTAAGTTGTGGAAACATTGGAGTTGGGGGGGGTCCGGCTTTACCGGGACCCGGGGCCCCTGAAAGAAAACAAGCTCAAAACATATGGGCGGCACACTACTGGAGATGCAAAGTAGTAGTTCGGTGGGCGAAGCTCATAGTTCGCCATCATATGCCACCAGCGGGTGGCGAGGCTGCAGTTCAGACAGCTAGTTGGCGGCCGAGTGCAGGGAGCAGAGACGACCTCAGACGGAATAGCACATATGGACCGCAAACACATCTCAGCTTCATACCTCACACACCAGCAGTCAGCATGTTTCAGCGACACGCCCACATCTCAGCCCCACACACCAGCAGTCAGTATACCTCAGCGGCGCGCCCACATCTCAGCCCCACACACCAGCAGTCAGTATACCTCAGCGGCACGCCCACATCTCAGCCCCACACACCAGCAGTCAGTATACCTCAGCGGCGCGCCTCCATCTCAGCCCTATACCTCCCCCTCGGCAGTCAGCATGTTTCAGTCTTACACCTCAGCAGTCAGCATGTCTCAGAGGTCCGCCACACAGCCCATCTCAGGTAGCATTTCCCTTATTCCTCAGCAGTCAGTATGCCTCAGCCCTGTGGCCTGCACCTCAGCATTCAGCATATCTCAGCGGCATGCCAGCTATCCGGCACCACCAGGGAGTTAATGGACGGTGGCTGGCCACACCATCACCCCGGCAGCACATCGCACCTCGGTAAGGACCAAACAGAGAATACAAATCTGTCGCCAATGGCTCTATGCGCTGTCGGGGAAGTGCTGTTCCGATCAAGCAGCAGTTTGTATTCTGGAATTGCCACTATGGTGTCGTGCTAACGGCTCATAAAGCATTATTTTAAACATAAATGCCTCCGTCTGTGTCGTTTCGAGGATCTTAAACAGCGCTCGTGCACGGAACTCCGACGTTCCTATTCCGACTGGCTAACTTGCTATGAAATGATAATTCCCCTAGAATTCCGGCTATCGTATTCGAGGTGCTCGCTTCTGTGTGGAGAACACCACAAACCGGATCACACACTGGCTACAATACCTTTGTCGGAACACTACCCAGTTACAGCATGCACTTGGAGCAGTCTCTGGGCAAAGACAGGCGGATGTGGGGTGATGATAGTGGAGAGATGGAGGTAGGTGAGTAGTGGGGAGGGGAGGGGTGGGGGTATAGGAGGGTAGGCGTCGGCAACCACTGAAGAAACACTCCACACATACATCATACAGCTGGAGCAGCGATTCTGTCGGAACACTCCACACCCACACCATACACCTGGAGCAACCTCTGTCGGAACACTCCACACCCACACCATACATCTGGAGCAACCTCTGTCGGAACACTCCACACCCACATCATACATCTGGAGGAACCTCTGCCGGAACACTCCACACCTACATCATACACCTGGAGCAGCTTCTGTCGGAACACTCCACACCTACATCATACACCTGGAGACCTCTGTCGGAACACTCCACACCCACATCATACACCTGGAGCAACCTCTGCCGGTACACTCCACACCTCATCATACACCTGGAGCAGCGATTCTGCCTTGGAACACTCCCACACCTACATCATACACCTGGAGCAGCTTCTGGGCCGGGTACAGGTGGGGATGGGTATTTACTCTGTCGGAACACGATACACCTGTGTCGTACACCTGGTACAGTTATTGGGCCCACGTGCACAACAGGTGAGCAACTGCCGGAATACTCCACACCCCCCATACACCTGGAGGCCTGCCGGTACACTCCACACCTACATCATACACCTGGAGCAGCTTCTGTCGGAACACTCCACACCCACATCATACATCTGGAGTAGCTTCTGAGCCGGGTACAGGTGGGGGATGGGTATTTACTCTGTCGGAACACGATACACCTATGTCGTACACCTGGTACAGTTATTGGGCCGGGCACAGGTGAGGGGAGTGGCGTTACCTTGCCTTTGCGACAACACTCCACACCTACCTCATACACCTGGAGCAGCCGCTGAGCCGGGCACAGGTGAGGGGGTGGGGGTGGCGGGGCAGGGGGAGGTGGCGTTACCTTGCCTTTGAGACAACACTACACACACACCATCATACACCTGGAGCAGCCGCTGAGCCGGGCACAGGTGAGGGGGTGGGGATGGCGGGGCGGGGGGGGGGGGCGTTACCTTGCCTTTGCGACAACACTCCACACCCACCTCATACACCTGGAGCAGCCGCTGAGCCGGCGACAGGTGGCCGCACGGCAGGCTGACATTGGCAGTCATACTAACGTCCCGCCGACTCCAGTAAGACGAACCTCTCGCCGGCGGCTCGCTCTTCCACTGGATCAGATGGACGGCGGAACACCTGACCGACACACAGACGAGATGTCGTACGGCGCGAATGGCTGCCATTGTGAGCCGGCTTCATGAAGATGCACTGTCTGTGGCATCGTCATGCATGCATAGTCTATGACAAAGATGCTAGACCGTTGATGATGGAGGGGCGGCGGATTTCCCTTTAATATTGATTTAAGTAGGATCTCAACTCCGATATTTTATTGGAATTGCATGCATTTCGAGTAGTCCTATTCAAATCCAATCTCTCTGCCCCATACATCCATTCCAAATTGTTTTATCAACACGCTCTGCAAGCACGAAGACATCCCCAATGGAAATAGACCAGTGGTACACACAGTTTGGTACGAGGTTCCACTGTAAGCATATTTCACCAATGTTCACGGCAATGATAATGGAAACCACGATTCCACGGTAGTATCATTCGGCACTGTTACAAATACAGGCAGCAATAGAAGGTAGATCTTGGCTTCCACCCACCAATAGCGAAATAAGAGTGCTAAGTCTGTCATGTGTGGCATGTGTGTCATGTGTGTCATCTTCACCAACAGGGTAGTGGAACACTGGAACCAGCTGCCAGAAAACATCGTCAGTAGCAGCCCATTGAACATCTTTAAAAACAGCATAGACAATCATTATAAGAATAGAGGGCTTGCTTTTCAGTATTACAGGCAGGGCTGATTGACATATTTGGTGGGCAACTGGTTCAGTGTACAGAGTGCAACCAAGAAGGGCCCTTGTGGCTCATAGTTGCACTAATCTTTTATGTCTTTATGTCTTTATGTGTACCATGTGTGTCACGTGTGGGTGTGTGGGTGTGTCGGTGTGTGGATGTGTGGGTGTGTGCCTGTGTTTGCATATGCGTGTGGTTGGGATTTTTGAATGCCTCAGCTGTCCTGGATATATTTCGCCCATTAGTCGTTTCATGTGAACAAGGCCGTTGGCACTAGACCCATTGCTGCCAATCGCTCTTCAGGGAGGAAGGAGAGCCTCGGGTGAACTACCTGCGCCCGGGGGCTAATTCAGTCGCTGCGTACCGGAATAATTCATAGTTCGACCTGGTCTCAACGTCGTGCAAAACCCCCCAGAGCCTGACCGGCTACCTGACCTGACCTGACCTGGCCTCAGCGTGTGGCTTGTGACCCTCCCAGAGTCTGATAGGAAGCCTAACCTGATCTGACCTCAGCCGGCGACCCTCCCACAGCTGGACCCGCAGCCGGAGCGGTACCGTGACCTGTTCTCACCTCAGCCGGCGACCCTCCCACAGCTGGACCCGGAGCCGGACGACCGTGACGTTTACTCAGCTGGCGACCCTCCCACCGCAGCCGGACCGGTAGCGTGACCTGTTCTCACCTCAGCCGGCGACCCTCCCACAGCTGGACCCGCAGCCGGACCGGTAGCGTGACCTGTTCTCACCTCAGCCGGCGACCCTCCCACAGCTGGACGGCCACCGTTTGGCCCGCAGCCGGACCGGTAGCGTGACCTGCTCTCACCTCAGCCGGCGACCCTCCCACAGCTGGACCCGCAGCCGGACCGGTAGCGTGACCTGCTCTCACCTCAGCCGGCGACCCTCCCACAGCTGGAGCCGCAGCCGGACCGGTACCGTGACCTGTTCTCACCTCAGCCGGCGACCCTCCCACAGCTGGAGCCGCAGCCGGACCGGTACCGTGACCTGTTCTCACCTCAGCTGGCGACCCTCCCAAAGCTGGAGCCGCAGCCGGACCGGTAGCGTGACCTGTTCTCACCTCAGCCGGCGACCCTCCCACAGCTGGACCCGCAGCCGGACCGGTAGCGTGACCTGTTCTCACCTCAGCCGGCGACCCTCCCACAGCTGGAGCCGCAGCCGGACCGGTAGCGTGACCTGCTCTCACCTCAGCCGGCGACCCTCCCACAGCTGGACCCGCAGCCGGACAGGTAGCGTGACCTGCTCTCACCTCAGCCGGCGACCCTCCCACAGCTGGAGCCGCAGCCGGACCGGTAGCGTGACCTGTTCTCACCTCAGCCGGCGACCCTCCCACAGCTGGAGCCGCAGCCGGACCGGGTCGGCGGTGCGGGCCGTGACGTTCAGCCGGCGGAAGTTGACCGGCCGCCGGTGCGGCTGCCGGTCGCAGTCGGCGTAGTCTCGCGCGGTCCAGGCGTCCGGCGCGTGGAACCACAGCTCGACTAGCAGCGGCGCGTCGCCCGCCGCCAGATACGGCACCGGAGCGTTGAAGTGTCGGAACCGAGTCGGGTCCAGCGGCGGGTCGGTGCTGACCCGCACACTGCGCAGGTGGCCGCCGGGAAAACAGCGCACCGGCGGGGTCACC
This sequence comes from Imbricaverruca yamaguchii, assembly GCA_034440575.1. Taxonomy (NCBI): domain Eukaryota; kingdom Metazoa; phylum Arthropoda; class Thecostraca; family Neoverrucidae; genus Imbricaverruca; species Imbricaverruca yamaguchii. Next base: position 7,548 of record JAOTOL010001233.1, read on the forward strand.
AACACCCGGGACCTGTGCCGCACGCCCGCCTGAGGGCAGGCTTGGGTCACCGACTGGTGATGGGTCACTCGATCACTGAATGTCGGATATCTGCCGGGGACAAACACTGGCTGCATCACGCGATGCAATGGCCTCTCCCTCCCTCCTCTCCCTCCCATCTCCCTACCTCCTTTTCAATGTCGATACTCAGTCACATTAAGATAAAACGCCAAGGAATATTAACTTAAACAAATGAAGCGAAGAAGAAAAGCCATGCGCGCCAACGTTTCAAGATTAGGAGTTGTGGAAAGCATGAATATTGTTCTAGGAACCAATGAAAAGTGGCATAGTTCTCAACTATAAGTTTGTTGTTAACTGTTTGCTGCGGTGGCTTTATGCAACTTCATGCAATTGAGTCCTGTGCAAGCAGAACGCCTTGGGCGGGCACCGACTTTCCACCATCCATTCTGGCAATTCCAGTTCAACAGCATAATTAAATGACGACCAGATTTAAACTATTTGATGCAATATTTTTCCACAATAAAATCATATTCAACCAACAAATTAAAGCCATATTTGGATAATACTTTTTAAAAAAACACTGACAGGACCACGAAACAATTACCGCGACCTGGGCTCCACGAGGTCAGTTGAGACTACACACGAGCGAGTGTAGCGACTCCACCCCCGTCTTGCCAGGGCAGGCGAAACAAATGTAGGCCGGCGCTCTAATCAACTCAGCCCGCGGAGCGGCTCATTTCATCATGATCACCAACATGAAAGTCATACTTACGGAGGGTCGGGGATGGCCGAGTGGTTAGGTGTCGGGTATGGGTACCAAGGTCCCGGTTCGACTCTGCGCCACCGGACATTTCATCCCGCGGCCCACCGGCGAAACAGTGTGGGCGGCGCCATGCCGTGAATGTGCATAAGTGTGTGTGAACAACCAATAAACAAACAAACAAATCATACTTACGAAGGTGAAATCAACTATGTACGCGTATGAGAACACCGCATAATTTTCCCTTGTGTGCAGCACGTCGCAGCACTTCGAAATGGACTCGAAGCGAGGGTACACCTGGTGAAACAGACATAATTACTCACTCAGAAATGACAAATTATTACGAAACGTCAATAAGTGCAAGCGCACGACGTGCTCTTTAACATTTGCTGACTCACAAATGCACTAATGCACTAATTTACTATTGGCACGACACGCATTGTTGAGGTGTAGCTTTCACCTGCACAGGGATAGCAATGTAGATAGCACAGGGATAGCTTCAACTTCCAACTTGTTTCTGTGCAATATATTTGACCTGGCTGCCTTTGTAATCAATGCTGAACCGCAAAATGTAAACTGAAGGTAATAGCCTAAGACTAGATACTTTTCGGTTACAAATTATGGAGGGGAGCTGGGACATCGTCCTCTCATGCCCCACACATCATATTTCTAAATAGTCCGCTAACATACTCAGCACCCTACAAGTGACTTCCTTCCTTCAAACGTTGTCACCTAAACATCTAAGCATTTTAACACATATAAGAAAACAGTCGTGCATGACCAGCTTCCACAATTGCATCGGTAATAAGTGAATAGTTGACAGCAATTGAACGCCGTTCAGAATAATCAGGTTCACCTGCATAGAACTGTTAATGATTCCTCCATGGCGGTAGTCGAGTTCTGTTCCCATCCAATGCAAGCTAATCTTGCCCATGTACCTAAAAAAGAATACAGTTACTTGCATAACATCCGGCAACATATAGTGTAATGAGTCAATCGTATTCACGCCATTCGTCTGCCCACCAAAAGTAGAGAGCTTCATAGCAACGCAAAGCAAAAATAGTAAAGTTTAATAGCAACGCATATTCCACCAAACGAAATAAATTAGTCGGTTTTGTTTACTTATAAACACAGGGTTATAGTAAACGTAGGCAAGCGCAACCAGGCGGCAAGGAACAGAGTAGGCCAAGTGAGCACATTTTCGAAGTGACAGCAATGGACCAATAATCTAGAAGGCAACCATCGAAGCATTGAGCATTTGATTTGCACTCAAGATGAGCTGCCAGCGCCGTCCATGACACCTGCGGATACTCACCGTTCCAGCCAGGGGGCGAGCACCTGCCGAAGGCTCTCGTGGTAGGGCCTGCTGAAGGTGGCGCGGTACCTCCTCCGCGCCGAATCGTTCATCGCCGGCGAGAATTTGCGCGCGAAGAAGAACCGCTTCCGGAGTAGAGCCGCAGGTGTTCGATGTCACTCTCAGCCGCAGTGGCCGGCCCCTGAGGCAGCGGGCGACCCGAGGTCGGTCTGTGGCTGGGCGGGCAGTGGCCGGCCCCTGAAGCAGCGGGAGACCCGAGGTCGGTCTGTGGCTGGGCGGGCAGTGGCCGGCCCCTGAGGCAGCGGGCGACCCGAGGTCGGTCTGTGGCGGCTGGCCCGCGGGCGACCCGAGCCGGCTGTGGCTGGGGGGAGTGGCCGGCCCCTGAGGCAGCGGGCGACCCGAGGCCGGTCTGTGGCTGGGCGGGCAGTGGCCGGCCCCTGAAGCAGCGGGCGACCCGAGGTCGGTCTGTGGCTGGGCGGGCAGTGGCCGGCCCCTGAGGCAGCGGGCGACCCGAGGTCGGTCTGTGGCTGGGCGGGCAGTGGCCGGCCCCTGAAGCAGCGGGCGACCCGAGGTCGGTCTGTGGCTGGGCGGGCAGTGGCCGGCCCCTGAGGCAGCGGGCGACCCGAGGTCGGTCTGTGGCTGGGCGGGCAGTGGCCGGCCCCTGAGGCAGCGGGCGACCCGAGGTCGGTCTGTGGCTGGGCGGGCAGTGGCCGGCCCCTGAAGCAGCGGGCGACCCGAGGCCGGTCTGTGGCTGGCCGGGCAGATTGTTATTTGTTGGCGCTTTCAGTGGTGGGCTCAGACCAGCATGGATTAATCGCGTCAGAAACGGCGCCAAGCGAACCGGATATTCGACGCGACATTGAATAGGGGGCCGGCCTTATCAGCCACTTGATTTTGTATTCCACTGCGGCGCTCGCCGCGGTGGCACGCACAATAGTCGAGACGTAGTAGTGCGACACGCTCAAGAGGCTCGCGCTTCGCGTTCGGATCTCGGCACTGATGCAGAGACGCGACCAATTTGGAAATACATTACACTCGCCATATTCTGAGCTAATGAACAGATGCTGCCAGCAGAAAGGCCGGCGAGGAATGTAATTAAACGGGGCCGTACCAGAGTGGTTTGTGAGTGGGGGCGTGGGTATGTGAATGTGGATGTGAATATGGGTGCGGGTGTGGGTATTGATATGTGTATGGGTGTAGGTGTAGGTGTAGGTGTAGGTGTAGGTGTAGGTGTGGGTGTGGGTGTGGGTGTGGGTGTGGGTGGGTGTGGGTGTGGGTGTGGGTGTGGGTGTGGGTGTGGGTGTGGGTGTGGGTGTGGGTGTGGGTGTGGGTGTGGGTGTGGGTGTGGGTGTGGGTGTGGGTGTGGGTGTGGGTGTGGGTGTGGGTGTGGGTGGGGGGGTGTGGGTGTGGGTGTGGGTGTGGGTGTGGGTGTGGGTGTGGGTGTGGGTGTGGGTGTGGGTGTGGGTGTGGGTGTGGGTGTGGGTGTGGGTGTGGGTGTGGGTGTGGGTGTGGGTGTGGGTGTGGGTGTGGGTGTGGGTGTGGGTGTGGGTGTGGGTGTAGGTGTGGGTGTGGGTGTGGGTGTGGGTGTGGGTGTGGGTGTGGGTGTGGGTGTGGGTGTGGGGTGGGTGTGGTGTGGGTGTGGGTGTGGGTGTGGGTGTGGTGTGTGGGTGTGGGTTGTGGGTTGTGGGTGTGGGTCTGGGTGTGGGTGTGGGTGTCGGTGTGGTGTGGGTGTGGGTGTGGGTGTGGGTGTGGGTGTGGGTATGGAATTTAGGGCTCACGCCTTGGTAGTGTGGGTGTGGGTGTGGGTGTGGGTGTGGGTGTGAGTGTGGGTACGGATGAAGGCGAAGGTGATGGTTTAGGTGTAGGCATAGATGTAGGTGTAGGTGTGAATGTGTGTGGGGGGAGCCCGAACCTTTTCGTATTTTCTAAGTCACTACACAAGATATACGAGATGCTGTTATACTGATACTTACCTCGGACTTTCTTTTTCCATGAAAAAAAAACTATTTATTTGGGTAACAATTGGTCATACAACACCAGTTATGTGAGGTATTGATAATTACGGGGTAAGCCCGCCCACGAGATAATACAGCCCTATGCATTTATCAAGTTGTCCTTACCATTTAAAGGTATGCAATCTATTTCAGGAGGCTTATCTGATATCAATGATGTTTTGGACAACTCTAGTTCCAACTTGCCGATCGTCTTAGTTGAAATGCAGCATATTTAACGACATGAAGCACTGGATAGTTCATGAAACTTGTGGGCGTGGGGTAACAGTTAACCTTTAGATGAAGTGTAGAAAGCCATTACATCTAGGACTTACTGATGGTCGCAATGATCGCGCGTCGCCGGATCTGGTGGGGGTAGGGCTCTATATGTGCTTTTAGTTATAGACACTATAATGTGGCTGATAAACACGCTGGACTTCGCAATGAGGCTTTCTTGAGATCCACAGGCATTGTTAAACATGGTGTGATCTTATAACAGCATTCCACAAATGCAGATAGTGCAATATTATTAATATAAAACAAGTTAAATACAGAAGTTTACCTTTTCTGTGCGTCTCGCGTATGACCTTGAACGGAGATTAAGGTCAGCTTAGCTTCCTTTGGTCAAACTTTGCTCGAGAGAGAAATGGGCGGCATTACATGGAGGGTAGCGCTACCCCGGCTTCCTGTGACCGTGAATGTCCTATGTCGGTGATGGTTTTCATGGTCGGCATCATTTCATCATTTTTTTTTATCCTGGCGCGAAAACAAGGTCATGCTAAATATAGTTTTTGGCATTTAAAATATACCCAAAATACACCTCAAATATGAAAACGCCCGGAGCAAATTTTCTCATCTGATACCCCGACCCACCATCTTTCCCTAAAAATGAACGCAAACACAAAAGACGTTACAGCTTTCATACCTCGCTGACTAGGAAAAAGCAACTAGAATGCCAATTCTCTTCCAGGTTCAATGCACGAGTAAGTTTGGAATGAAGCTTGTTGCACTTTGCAAAGCATACAAAGGCACTGCAGCTTCTTTCTTGTGAACATAGGCAGCATTCACATCTACGAATGCATGCAAATGTTTCTGATATCACCAATCTCTTTTTCGAGCAATGTTTCAATATAGCAAAGAAGCATAATATACTGCCAAAAACCAGCTGATCCTTACACGTGTCACTCGGTGTCAGGAACATGAAACCGTGTACCGGTCTTAGTGTCCAGTGAGACAAAATAGCTAACTATAATATAAGCTAACTAACTAACGATGTGGAACGGGGTGCATCCGACTGGGATGTCGTTCCATGAAAACCTTTGTCTGTGTATGTGTGGCATGGTGGCTGGAGGACATCGAGCTCACATCGACATCCGAGTTTATTTATCTAATAAATGAAGCCGAACCAGGTTACTGACAATTCTCGCTACGTTTCGCGAGTAAATGTCGGTATAGTGAATGGGTAAGCCGGTGAATGAGAATTGCTGAGCTTTTCGAACTCAAATTTCGGACCTAAACTCACCATTTGACTGGGCGAGTAAGGTTTGTATTCGTTGATTTAATTGGCAGCAGGGTTACTCCAATATGAACGAAGCGTTCGCGACAAAGGTAATTCAGACTTGTAACGATACCAGAAAACTAGCCAGTGACTGTAAGCCTCGCCAGCCGCGCCGAGATTAGAGATGCCAATTCAGTGAAGTGGTCAGAAATTTATATCGCGTGGTGGGGGGTAGGTGACCGTAATAACCACTTCATCAGCATCACTAGGGATTGCAGTGCTCTGTCTCGACAGTCCGATGAAGCCGCCGAATGAAGGCCGTTTCTAATATGTTGTGTTGTGTCTGGGAGGAAGAGGTGCGGATTCAGGCGTAAACAGAGGGTTTTATGTCCCAATTTAGGTCCCAATTTTATGGAGTTGCCAATTTAGGGATACCATCAAGTATTTTATGAGTAGTGAAGGCGCTGATTCAAGGAGGTTATCAGGAAACTGTATCGACATCGGGTTCAGGGGGGGGGGGTATGGATTCCGGGAGATTGCCAATGACCCGGTTACGTTTCGTTGATCTTTTTTGGACGAATCAGAGTGACCGGCTTAGGGAGCAACACCGCGTACTGGTGCCGAGGGAATAGCGGCAGTGTCGGCGCAGGGCTACTTCCGTGCAGTTGAGATTGTTGGGCCCATGAGCTGCCTCGGCTAGGCATATTGCACACATAGCAAATAGGGCCAATTCCAGGATGTTGTGACACAAAGGATGAGCTGGAAAACCGATTCGGTTTTCTCGAGTGGATGGTGGAGGTCCTTCCAAATGAATGCAATGTGCGGAATTGGACACTTTACTTAATCTAGTATATTCACAAAAATAGACTCATTAGTGAGAGCATGAGTGCCAATTTCCTAAAATAATGGGGCTCAACACATGGCGGCAATGGGAAGGCCAAACTCGATTCGGGCGTGAGGGGAGGCGGTGCTCATATGGTTTCCAATGTTAAGACATTAATATTATATGGGGAGGGGAAAGGTTGCATTGATGATTGGCCCCCAAAATGTGCTAACTTGACACCCGTGCAGAGTGGTGAAGGACATAATTTATCCTTCTTCTAGCATATGAAAACGCAACCAGTAAACAGGAACAGTGTTCACATCTACTACTTGAGTTTTCATCGCAGAGCATGGCGAGAGGCGCGCCAAGGCTGTAAGCGGCTGATAGTAGGTTTTCCCAAACGTCCGAACAATGACGGACAGAATGGGCTTTGGCACATTCCCTCTCCGCAGCTCGCTGGCGCTTTGTTCTGTAATAAGATGCAGCGGCAGCGACGCGCGAGACGGAAATCAGGGCTGGTCCAAGAGCCAAGAACTGAGAACCAATTAACGCCAGCAGCACGTCTGCAGCGAAAACCTAGCCCGGATCAGTTGGTCTGGTCTAGGGTTGCCAAGAATCGTTTGGAGGGCATCGGAACGTGGCCGCGGAATAATATAATTTTCAGCCTATGTGGAAGCTCTGACATAACGTGGACCGACACCGCACTTAGCAGTTAATCACCTGGTCGCCCATCTCCTGCACATCTCCTTTGTTCTCACTTACTCACTCACTCACTCACTCACTCACTCACTCACTCACTCACTCACTCACTCACTCACTCACTCACTCACTCACTCACTCACTTACTCGTTCACCTACACACTCACTCACTCACTCACTTATTCACTATTCACGTGCCTCTCTCTCGCTGCATTCGCTCTTTCGCTTTCTCTTTCTCGCTGCTCTCTCTCTCTCTCTCTCTCTCTCTCTCTCTCTCTCTCTCTCTCTCTCTCTTGCTTTATCTTCCCGCTCTCTTTCTCTCTCTCACTCACTCTCTCTCTTTCATTGGTACATATATATCTCCATCTCTTACAAGCCCACTGCCAGTGACGGGACCGGTACGCGTGGTGGCCCCCTGCCAGTGACGGGGCCGGTGTACATGGTGGCCCCTGCCAGTGACGGGGGAGGTGTACGTGGTGGCCCCTGCCAGTGACGGGGCCGGTGTACGTGGTGGCCCCTGCCAGTGACGGGGGAGGTGTACGTGGTGGCCCCTGCCAGTGACGGGGGAGGTGTACGTGGTGGCCCCTGCCAGTGACGGGGGAGGTGTACGTGGTGGCCCCTGCCAGTGACGGGGGAGGTGTACGTGGTGGCCCCTGCCAGTGACGGGGCCGGTGTACATGGTGGCCCCTGCCAGTGACGGGGCCGGTGTACGTGGTGGCCCCTGCCAGTGACGGGGCCGGTGTACGTGGTGGCCCCTGCCAGTGACGGGGGAGGTGTACGTGGTGGCCCCTGCCAGTGACGGGGCCGGTGTACGTGGTGGCCCCTGCCAGTGACGGGGCCGGTGTACGTGGTGGCCCCTGCCAGTGACGGGGCCGGTGTACGTGGTGGCCCCTGCCAGTGACGGGGCCGGTGTACGTGGTGGCCCCTGCCAGTGACGGGGCCGGGTACTGGTGGCCCCTGCCAGTGACGGGGCCGGTGTACGTGGTGGCCCCTGCCAGTGACGGGGCGGTGTACTGGTGGCCCCTGCGTGACGGTGGAGGTGACGGGAGGTACGTGGTGGCCCTGAGTGACGGTGGAGGTGTACTGGTGGCCCCTGCCAGTGACGAGGCCGGTCCACGTGGTGCCCCTGCCAGTGACGGGGAGGTGACGGGGAGTATACTGGTGGCCCTCCATGACGGGTAGGTGTACGTGGTGGCCCCTGCCAGTGACGGGGCCGGTACACGTGGTGGCCCCTGCCAGTGACGGTGGAGGTGACGGGGGAGGTATACGTGGTGGCCCTCCCGGTGACGGGGGAGGTGTACGTGGTGGCCCCCTCCCAGTGACGGGGCCGGTACACGTGGTGGCCCCCTGCCAGTGACGGGGCCGGTGTACGTGGTGGCCCCTGCCAGTGACGGGGAGGTGACGTGCTGGAGGGGCCGTGCACGTGGTGGCCCCTGCCAGTGACGGGGCCACGTGGTGGTCGGACACCCCCTCCCACCGACCTTGCCGCAGAACTCGGCCACGTCTCGATGCCGACACAGCTGGTCGGGGTTGCCGCCCACGTACCGCTTCGGGTGGTGTAGTTTGGTGCGGAGCAGCGTGTCCCTGCGGACGGGGCACCACACCGGGTGAGTGGCACGTGAGTGGACGAGAGGAGGGGCAGGACAGTTCATACACGGGGTGAGTGGACGAGTGGAGGGTGAGTGGACGAGTGGAGGGTGAGTGGACGAGTGGAAGGTGGGTGGACGAGTGGAGTGTGAGTGGACGAGTGGAGGGTGAGTGGACGAGTGGAGGATGGGTGGACGAGTGGAGTGTGAGTGGACGAGTTGAGGGTGAGTGGACGAGTGGAGGGGCGGGACATTTCACTCACACGGCGACTCAGCAAAAATGATACAGAAGTGTAGAGTACGCGGGAGCCAAGGAGACTAGTCGGAAATGCGGTGGCATTGCACGGCAATGCTAATTTGAGCATGTAGTTTGGCTACACCAGTAATTATCCGGGAATCAACTGTTGGGTAGGTCTGAAGCAACAATGTGAAAGTTAGAAATCATCGCTGAACCTTGCATTTGGGATTGACGAATGCGCGTACAACAACAAGCCGGACTTCGAAACTCTAGAAGTGCAGGATGTCAATTGTCCAATGATCCATACAGTTCCAACGCATAGACACTGGAGGAGGTCAGTAAGCAAGCTCCATGAATATTGTCCGATGTCAATGTTTCCGAGTAAATCATGCTTTCTGGGTATTTTCATCACATTCCATGTACATCACCTAGCATTCAACATTGGTTTTCATGACATAAGCACCTGGGTTTGAGGGGATACCATGCAATTGGCGACATGATGGATCAGGTTATCCGCCGTCGACAACCACAACTATTTATATCAGATTACGAGGCCACAGAAATGAGCATATCAGTGCAGGTGTAGGTGAAAGTGCAGGAATTAGGGAATAGAGACATACAACATGGTCACATACAATGGGGACATCAGTGTAGGCTTAGGGGAAAATACAGGAATTAGGGAGGAGGGACATACCATATGAGACGGTGGTCAAAAAAAGAGAACACAAGGTTTGCATGCATCACCATTGATGCTAAACCTAGCTGCTGTGGCACAAATGCTCAAGGTATTCGGAAGATATAATAAACGGGTTTAAAATCTTGTGCTTCTCACAGACTCAATCATGCTTAGCAATCTAATAGTAAGTGAAACACCAGGGATTATTGATAGCAAAAGTATCAGACTAAATTGTCCAATTGTCAGACCACACTTTGAGCACTGCTCAAGCTTTCGGTCCTCATTTCATCCAAGAGATGACAAGTTGACGGAAAGGTCCAAAGAAAGGCTATGGAAGGTTTCCGACGGTTTGGATATGAACACAGATCAAGGGAGCTCGGTTTGCTTTCTCGCCAGCGTTGCAGAATGTGGGGGATGATTTGACCAAAGCATATAAAACCATAAATTGTCGTGGTGCTTGAAATCCTCGCAAATTTTCCCAATTTGTCCAGAACACAATCAGATGGTGCTTGTTCAAATTTGGCAAAGTATATGGCTCAACTCACTTTAGATGTTGACCACTCAACCTTAGGTTCGTCAAAAATATGAAATAGTTTCTGGACGAATGTTGTACATTCTCCATGTCTGGATACGATCAAACACAATCTGGATTCGTCTACTTCAATAGCACTGTTCAGCTTGGTCATGTGCGACGCTGAGCTGCGTGCGATGAGCACTCTGCACATGTGTTTATACTTCCCTGATTTGCAATTAGTTAACGCATCCGATCCTTCGTACTGTTCGTCAAACGAACAAACGTGCAAACGTCCTGCGTCATGTTACTGCTTTGTGTGTGTGTGTGTGTGTGTTTGTGTGAGTGTGTGTTTATTCCACTCTGCATTCATCCCTCCGCACCGTTGAGGGGGGGCGCTGGTGCAGTGTCATCGTGGTGCACGCGAACTTGAAGGGCCCTCGTTTTGAAAGTTGGGCGAATACATTGCTTGAATGGAGTCAACACAAGCTATCAAAGTTGCATCATTGGTAGATTCCCGATGACCTCAGTCCTTCCCGTGAACACTTACGAGCCTTACTTGACCTTATAGAATAAGGATGACGGTAGCAGGGTGCTATGGCTACAGCATACATGCAGCTAACAATAGATTACCAGGATTTGGTGACAACATGACGGGGTATGGTGTGGTTAGTGTAAGGTGCCCTGGATCAGATGCAGATAGATGCAGCTGTGCACGTGGTGACACTGTGGTGAAGTCGCCGACCAATCACACCGTGTCTCGCCAGACTCCGTGAGGCTTTCTCTCCGCACAATGCAGTGTCAGGGATCTAAACATCCAAATTTCGGACCATTGGCAATGTGCGTCCGTGGCCAGAAGAGGCACCTGTATACGTCGTGGACACGTGCATGCGTCCACGACGTGTCCACGACTTACGCATGTGAAGTTCCACCTACGGCACACTTAATTTTCATCACTCGCCTTTTATCTTCCCCGATCTGACCTGACCTGTATGGCGAGAGCATCAGCACAGTGGCGAAAAAGTGCTCGTCCGGAATGATGACGAGGCGAAGCAGAAAATTCCAGCGACTCAGCGAGGTGCGGGGGAACTCCGAGATCACGTATTCCACAAACCGCCTGTCCAGTATCATCCAAGCGCGTCTGCGGGGATCAACAGTGTCACCCAAAGCGCCGCACGTATGGCAGCCAGTCGGATCAATACATCCCACCAGTACTGGCGCCTATTGCAACGGGATTCACGCAGCACCATTCAGCAGTATTCACCTCGACACACGTGTAACCCGAGACTACACGCCGCTCGTATTTCTACAACACAAGGCACATAATTATCGCAACCTGTACATACCGCCCAGATAACTCCATCATACCAGACGGATTACGGTAATTCACTCTGGAAAGCTGCCTTCGCGCAGCTATTGTAACACTGCCAGTGAGGTCATGGTGCAGGTGGGGTCATTGTAACACTCCCAGTGAGGTTACGGTGCAGGTGGGGGTCATTGTAACACTCCCAGTGAGGTCATGGTGCAGGTGGGGGTCATTGTAACACTCCCAGTGAGGTTACGGTGCAGGTGGGGGTCATTGTAACACTCCCAGTGAGGTCATGGTGCAGGTGGGGTCATTGTAACACTGCCAGTGAGGTCACGGTGCAGGTGGGGGTCATTGTAACACTGCCAGTGAGGTCACAGTGCAGGTGGGGGTCATTGTAACACTGCCAGTGGGGTCACGGTGCAGGTGGGGGTCATTGTAACACTGCCAGTGAGGTCACCGTGCAGGTGGGGTCATTGTAAATGGCATAAGCAACCTGGCATATGAGGAAAGATTGAAGAAATTGAATATGTTTTCACTTAGATATAGACGGCTGAGAGGAGATCTCATCGAGGTCTTTAAATTTGTCAATGGTCTGGAGAGGGGATACCTTGGGGAAATGTTTGAATTTAACAGAAATGATGCAATTAGAGGTCATAAATTCAAAATTAAAATTAACCACAGCAGAACAAGGTTAAGGCAAACTTTCTTCACCAACAGGGTAGTGGAACACTGGAACTAGCTGCCAGAAAACATCGTCAGTAGCAGCACATTGAACATCTTTAAAAACAGCATAGACAATCATTATAAGAATAGAGGGCTTGCTTTTCAATATTACAGGGAGGGCTGATTGGCAGATTTGGTGGGCAACAGGTTCAGTGTACAGAGTGCAACCAAGAAGGGCCCTTGTGGCTCAGAGTTGCACTAATCTGTTATGTCTTTATGTCTTTATGTAGCACTGCCAGTGGGGTCACGGCGCAGATGGGGGTCATTGTAACACTGCCAGTGAGGTCACGGTGCAGGTGGGGGTCATTGTAACACTGCCAGTGAGGTCACGGTGCAGGTGGGGGTCATTGTAACACTGCCAGTGAGGTCACGGTGCAGGTGGGGGTCATTGTAACACTGCCAGTGAGGCCACGGTGCAGGTGGGGGGTCATTGTAACACTCCCAGTGAGGTCACGGTGCAGATGGGGGTCATTGTAACACTGCCAGTGAGGTCACGGTGCGGATGGGGTCATTGTAACACTGCCAGTGAGGTCACGGTGCAGGTGGGGGTCATTGTAACACTCCCAGTGAGGTCACGGTGCAGATGGGGGTCATTGTAACACTGCCAGTGAGGTCACGGTGCGGATGGGGTCATTGTAACACTGCCAGTGAGGTCACGGTGCGGATGGGGTCATTGTAACACTGCCAGTGAGGTCACGGTGCGGATGGGGTCATTGTAACACTGCCAGTGAGGTCACGGTGCGGATGGGGTCATTGTAACACTGCCAGTGAGGTCACGGTGCGGATGGGGTCATTGTAACACTGCCAGTGAGGTTACGGTGCGGATGGGGTCATTGTAACACTGCCAGTGAGGTTACGGTGCGGATGGGGTCATTGTAACACTGCCAGTGAGGTTACGGTGCGGATGGGGGTCATTGTAACACTGCCAGTGAGGTCACGGTGCGGATGGGGGTCATTGTAACACTGCCAGTGAGGTTACGGTGCGGATGGGGGTCATTGTAACACTGCCAGTGAGGTTACGGTGCGGATGGGGGTCATTGTAACACTGCCAGTGAGGTTACGGTGCGGATGGGGGTCATTGTAACACTGCCAGTGAGGTCACGGTGCGGATGGGGGTCATTGTAACACTGCCAGTGGGGTCACGGTGCAGGTGGGGGTCATTGTAACACTGCCAGTGAGGTCACGGTGCAGGTGGGGGTCATTGTAACACTGCCAGTGAGGTCACGGTGCAGATGGGGGTCATTGTAACACTGCCAGTGAGGTCACGGTGCAGGTGGGGTCATTGTAACACTGCCAGTGAGGTCACGGTGCAGGTGGGGTCATTGTGACACTGCCAGTGAGGCCACGGTGCAGGTGGGGGTCATTGTAACACTGCCAGTGAGGTCACGATGCAGATGGGGGTCATTGTAACACTGCCAGTGAGGTCACGGTGCAGGTGGGGTCATTGTAACACTGCCAGTGAGGTCACGGTGCAGGTGGGGTCATTGTAACACTGCCAGTGAGGTCACGGTGCAGGTGGGGTCATTGTAACACTGCCAGTGAGGTCACGGTGCAGATGGGGGTCATTGTAACACTGCCAGTGAGGCCACGGTGTAGATGGGGTCATTGTGACACTGCCAGTGAGGCCACGGTGCAGGTGGGGTCATTATAACACTGTCAGTGAGGTCACGATGCAGATGGGGGTCATTGTAACACTGCCAGTGAGGCCACGGTGTAGATGGGGTCATTGTAACACTGCCAGTGAGGTCACGGTGCAGGTGGGGTCATTGTAACACTGCCAGTGAGGCCACGGTGCAGGTGGGGTCATTGTAACACTGCCAGTGAGGTCACGGTGTAGATGGGGTCATTGTAACACTGCCAGTGAGGTCACGGTGTAGGTGGGGTCATTGTAACACTGCCAGTGGGGTCACGGTGCAGATGGGGGTCATTGTAACACTGACAGTGAGGTCACGATGCAGATGGGGGTCATTGTAACACTGCCAGTGAGGTCACGGTGCGGATGGGGGTCATTGTAACACTGCCAGTGAGGTCACGGTGCGGATGGGTTGTGCACGCGCCGCATGTCCTCGTCAGCTATGACTACTTCGTCATGGGGTTGATGGTGAGCTCGAGCGTCGGCCGCCCGAGTGTGGGAGGACGAGTGGCCGGGTGATCCACTCACTGTCCGTATATGGGAATGTTGAGTCGCAGCCTCTTGTCGCCGGGCCGGGACGCGTTGAAGATGAATCTGTCGCAGCCGAACCTGCCAACACACGTGACCCCTGCATAACGCCGTCCATGAATAGCGCAGTCGATGGCGCGCTCAATCTCGCTGGCTGACAGACGTAGGAGACATAACGCACACTGCAGTATACACAAGAGAATGTCTCGAGATGATAATTACGGAACTGGTTTCCAAACCATTAAATCTACTTCGTCATAGTGCATCGATTAATTCACGACCAATGCAGTTTTCCTCAAGACAGAAGAGTTATGCTAGTTCGAAGTCAGAAGATACTGTAATATGTGACAAAATACTTCATGCTTCGGCACTAAGTCATCATTTTGCACCGCTTAGCTTGATTTCGTGTTCGTCGAGGGATGTTGACGGCCCAATTGCCTGCAGTGACAAAACACGCCGGTACATTTTGGCCTACAATACGAGGATCAGGCAGCGGAGTCACACCAATCTACCGCAACCGTACCACACGGCCGCCCCTCACATGGCGAGCACGGCGTCCGCCTGTCCGAGTCGCGTGAACTTCCGCTCGGCCGGGTGCAGCAGGTTCCTGCCGCGGTAGGGCGCTAGTGCCGCGGCCAGGTGGGCCGGCGGCCGCAGAGGCAGGTCACGCCCGCTGAGAGTCACGGCAAAGTCCCAGCTGCCCATCCGTAGCAGCTCCTCCAGACACTGCGGCCACACGGCGACAGTAACGACGACAGTCATGGCGACAGTCACGGCGATAATCACGGCGACAGTCACGGCGACAGTCACTGCACAGTCACGGCACAGTCACGGCGACAGTTACAGTCACGGGAACAGTCACGGCGACAGTCACGGTGACAGTCATGGCACAGTCACGGGGACAATCACGACGATAATTACGGCGACAGTCACGGCGACAGTCACGGCGACAGTCACGGCGACAGTCACGGCGACAGTCACGGCGACAGTCACGGCGACAGTCACGGCGACAGTCACGGCGACAGTCACGGCGACAGTCACGGCGACAGCCACGGCGACAGCCACGGGGACAGTCACAGCGACAGTCACGGCGACAGTCACGGGGACAGTCACTGCACAGTCACGGCGACAGTCACGGGGACAGTCACGGGGACAGTCACGGCGACAGTCACGGCGATAATCACGGCGACAGTCACGGCGCCAGTCACGGCGACAGTCACGGGGACAGTCACTGCACAGTCACGGCGACAGTCACGGGGACAGTCACGGGGACAGTCACGGCGACAGTCACGGCGATAATCACGGCGACAGTCACGGCGCCAATCACGGCGACAGTCACGGTAACAGTCACGGCGACAGTCACGGCGACAGTCACGGCGACAGTCACGGCGACAGTCACGGCGACAGTCACGGGGACAGTCACGGCGACAGTCACGGCGACAGTCACGGCGACAGTCACGGCGACAGTCACGGCGACAGTCACGGCGACAGTCACGGCGACAGTCACGGCGACAGTCACGGCGACAGTCACGGCGACAGTCACGGCGACAGTCACGGCGACAGTCACGGCGACAGCCACGGCGACAGCCCGGGAGTCACGGCGACAGTCACGGCGACAGTCACGGGGACAGTCACGGCACAGTCACGGCGACAGTCACGGGACAGTCACGGCGACAGTCACGGCGACAGTCACGGCGACAGTCACGGCGACAGTCACGGCGACAGCCACGGCGACAGCCACGGGGACAGTCACAGCGACAGTCACGGCGACAGTCACGGGGACAGTCACGCACAGTCACGGCGACAGTCACGGGGACAGTCACGGGACAGTCACGGCGACAGTCACGGCGATAATCACGGCGACAGACAGTCACGGCGACAGTCACGGGGACGTACGCACAGTCACGGCGACAGTCACGGGGACAGTCACGGGGACAGTCACGGCGACAGTCACGGCGATAATCACGGCGACAGTCACGGCGCCAATCACGGCGACAGTCACGGTAACAGTCACGGCGACAGTCACGGCGACAGTCACGGCGACAGTCACGGCGACAGTCACGGCGACAGTCACGGCGACAGTCACAGTCACGGGGACAGTCACGGCGACAGTCACGGGGACAGTCACGGCGACAGTCACGGCGACAGTCACAGTCACGGGACAGTCACGGGGACAGTCACGGCGACAGTCACGGCGACAGTCACAGTCACGGGACAGTCACGGCGACAGTCACGGCGACAGTCACGGTGACACACCCGTAGCGCTCCACGGAGCCGGTCGTGAGAGGCACGGGGCGAGCCACGCACAGGCATGCAGCGTGCTGGCTTGCTACTGACACAGCCTGTACCCTTGCGCGGACTGCATTCAGAGGGGTTTATCTGCATGAGATGGGAGCGAAGCTTACGGGACTCATGGAACTTCTTTTTGACCCAAAGGTTGATCGGACTTTCATTTTCGTTACCGGGTGTGGCGGTGTTCTCATCTTCACTACACATCCCAGCTGGCGTCATCTAAAGCTTATGTCCGCTCCTCTCTTCTCCATCCGGTGCTTGTTTTTCCATCTGGCGGCTGACCGCTCCTCCATTAACCGCTGACATTGTCCGGACCGGGTACCCTGTAACCAAAGCCAGCCCAACAGCTCTCTCTAATCCCCGTCGGCCCCACTGACCTCCCCGAGCAAACGTCCACCCACATCACCTCCAGCTGACCCTGTCCGTGCCGGGTACCTTGTAACCAAAACCAGCCCACCAGCTCTTTCCCGGCCCCACTGACCTCCCCGAGCGAACGTCCACCCACATCACCTCCAGTTGAGCGCGCAGCACGCGGTCGGAGCCCCAGTCGGTGGCAAACGAGCGCTGCTCGGCCAGCAGTCGCACCCGACTGCCGTCCGGGTATCGCGTGGCCAGCGCCGCCGCCAGCTGCCGCCGCAGCTGTCCACTCCGCCGGTCCACGTGGATGACGTACAGGTGGCGCGTGTCGTAGATGCGGTCCAGCAGCTCCAACTGAGCACCGGACAGCTCTGTCTCAGCCAGACCCGCTGCGCCGTCTGCTGTGCACGACTGGTGACAGGCTGGGAAGGATTGGCCGTGTGTCGGGTAGAATTGGCAGTGTGTCGGGCTGGATTAGCCGTGTGTCGGGTAGAATTGGCAGTGTGTTGGGTTGGATTGTTGGTGTGTCCGCTAGGACTGTTGGTGTGTCGGGTATGATCGTTGGTGTGTCGGGTAGGACTGTTCGTGTGTCGGGTATGATTGCTGGTGTGTCGGGTAGGATTGTCGGTGTGTCAGGATAGGATCGTTAGTGTGTCAGGGTAGGATCGTTGGTGCGTAGGGTAGGATCGTTGGTGTGTCGGGTAGAATTGATGGTGTGTCGGGCAGGATTGGTGAGGTGTCGGTCAGAAGTTTACATACGAAACAATGGCCAGCACAGTGCGGTGAAAGTTTAGCAAGCAACAGTATATTTGCAGCCGATGAACCTTCAAGTTTACCACACAGTTCCGTAATGCCTCCATAATTATTTCTCCCCTAAGCGTTGCAAGTATATCACGGCTTAGTTCATCAAATTACGTGCCATTTTCTGCCTTGGCCATGCTACTAAGTGGTTCGACTTTAAAATAAATTAGAACGGACCCGTTGTGTTCGCAACTCAGATCATTAGAAGGGCCCCCAGAGAGAGCCGACTTACCACGCTACCAACGCCACTGTGCGCCATTATGGAGAAGCCGATCTTGACAGGCACCAGCGATGGATGCCTCACTGGAAAGTCGATATCAGCTGTTATTACGCTAAATGATATATCCGGCTCGATGCACCCAAAAACCACAATAAAAGGCTGTTATTTCAGTTAAAACAGTTTGGTCATGTTGGCACAGTATACGCAGAGGAGAGAGGGAGATAAAGAGAGAGAGAGAGAGAGAGGGGGGAGAGGAGAGGAGAGGGGGGGGGGGGGGGAGAGAGAGAGAGAGAGAGAGAGAGAGAGAGAGAGAGAGAGAGAGAGAGAGAGAGAGAGAGAGAGAGAGAGAGAGAGAGAGAGAGAGAGAGAGAGAGAGAGAGAGAGAGAGAGAGAGAGAGAGAGAGAGAGAGGGTGGGGGAGACAAATGCCAGGTTTAGCACACTTCCAGCAATGTGCGACTTGACTGAGTGGCCCCAGTCATGGCCGTGTCTGTGGTACGGGCACGGCACTCGCAGCTTAACTGTTGAGGAGGTCCCGGACAGGGGGTTGGATCAATGCTGTTGAATTCCGAATGTAAGGAGGAATATATCTACCTCCAATTTAGAGATAAAGTTTCTAATTTTTGACATGAGGAAAGTTGGGACCATTGGAGTTGTCATGGCGCCCGTCCCTTCATTTCTTTAGATTATCAAGATAAAATCAAAGAGGAGGATGTATAAACAACTGTCAGGGTATTCAAGGTCAAGTGGTCAGTCTACTCAGTTTTGTATGACAAATGACACAGGCAGATCTTCATGTGCTGGCTATCATGAGCGTGGAAGCATCAGGGATATTGATAAACAGTTCTTTTTGTGTGTGAGAAGTCTACTAAACGCTCCCTGAGTGTCTTGCGGCAGGGGCGGTGAGTGACTAATGAGTGTGGCGTGGTTTGACTGAGTGCATGAGTCTGCCCAAAGTACATAATCCCGTATTTGTCGCAATGCCGCGCCTATCACTTGCGTCAATGTCGCACTATATCTGGCATAGTATCGCAATACGTGTATCACTATGTCCCGCCAGTTTTTGTCAGAATGTCGTGCCATACTTGCGGCAATGTCACGCTCCATGTGCCATAGTATCACACTACGTGTGTCACTATGTCGCCCCAATGTTTGTCGCAGTGTCGCGCCAATGCTTGTCGCAGTAGCGAGATGTATCAATACATGCGGTGAGCCGCGCCAGCGGCCGATGTCATGTCTGCTGCACCCAGGGTCCAGCCATCGGCCAGATCTGTTATCCAGTTACAGGGTGCCGAGTAGCAGCTGGTATAAAGAGACGTGCTCCAATTCCCAACACGGAAACTGCCTTCTGCTCTGTTTACCGCCGGCACCAGCACTGGTACTAGACATAATGGACAACTTCGTTTATAACGCGGAGTGAAGGGGTGGGGGTCGATCTGG
Source organism: Imbricaverruca yamaguchii (assembly GCA_034440575.1). Taxonomy (NCBI): domain Eukaryota; kingdom Metazoa; phylum Arthropoda; class Thecostraca; family Neoverrucidae; genus Imbricaverruca; species Imbricaverruca yamaguchii. The sequence goes on from JAOTOL010001233.1 coordinate 26,947, forward strand.
AGCCCCCTTCATTGCCGGTGCTACACGACAGATAATGGTTTCCAGCGCCATTTTGAAAATGTCTCGCTCGTCCTCTTATTGCCTGGTACCTACTTCGTATCCGGCACCCTCCATTCCAAATTGATTGGGTCCACTTAACGGAGGATCGTTCCAGTGGCGGAAATGGAGGAGGGGGGGGGGGGTCCTGCATTAAGTACCGCTAGATTGGACGATTTGGTGGAAAGTAATGCTTGCGGTGACGACAAAGGCGCAGTTGCTTGATGGTCAGTGTCGGCGGGGCGGCAAGATCAGCTGCTACCGTACCTCCGATGAGAGCCGATCAAAGAAAATAAATCCACAGGTAGGATTCGAACCGCGGACCTCCGCGCCCAAAGCAGACGCCTGCGCCTAGCCAGACCGCGCCACAACCATAACGCCCGCCACACGAGTTGCCGGAGGGTGTGCCGGGAGATCAGCCGGGGTCCAATGCTCCGCCAGCCGGTGTGCCACGTGCTGTTTGCCCGGAGACCACCTCACCTTCGGCTGGCGACACGAGCTGCGGCCGTCCGCCTACTGCTGGCGTCACCAGGAAGCTCGGACTGGGCGGGACCGAGTCGGCAGCACCTTCCGCGCCGTCTGCCGCACCACGGACCTCCGCGCCGTCGGCCATCATGAAGGGTGGCACACACTCGGCGCTGTCGCTGTACTGCAGAGCGCACAGCACCTCACTCATCTGCCGCCGGCACTCGGCCGTGTGCACTCTGTCGATAGAGGCGCCCGTCAGTATTATGCCCTGCCCGACAGAGGCCCCCGTCAGTATTGTGCCCTGCCCGACAGAGGCGCCCGTCAGTATTGTGCCCTGCCCGACAGAGGCGCCCGTCAGTGCTGTGCCCTGCCCAACAGAGGCGCCCGTCAGTACTGTGTACTCTGCCCGACAGAGGCGCCCGCCAGTGCTGTGCCCTGCCCGACAGAGGCGCCCGTCAGTGCTGTGTACTCTGCCCGACAGAGGCGCCCATCAGTGCTGTGTACTCTGCCCGACAGAGGCGCCCGTCAGTGCTGTGTACTCTGCCCGACAGAGGCGCCCGTCTGTATTGTGCCCTGCCCGACAGAGGCGCCCGTCAGTGCTGTGCCCTGCCCAACAGAGGCGCCCGTCAGTGCTGTGTACTCTGCCCGACAGAGGCGCCCGTCAGTGCTGTGCCCTGCCCGACAGAGGCGCCCGTCAGTGCTGTGCCCTGCCCGACAGAGGCGCCCGTCAGTGCTGTGCCCTGCCCGACAGAGGCGCCCGTCAGTGCTGTGTACTCTGCCCGACAGAGGCGCCCGTCAGTGCTGTGTACTCTGCCCGACAGAGGCGCCCGTCAGTGCTGTGACACTGCCCGACAGAGGCGCCCGTCTGTATTGTGCCCTGCCCGACAGAGGCGTCCGTCTGTACTGTGCCCTGCCCGACAGAGGCGCCCGTCAGTGCTGTGACACTGCCCGACAGAGGCGCCCGTCAGTGCTGTGTACTCTGCCCGACAGAGGCGCCCGTCAGTGCTGTGTACACTGCCCGACAGAGGCGCCCGTCAGTGCTGTGTACTCTGCCCGACAGAGGCGCCCGTGAGTACTGTGTACTCTGCCCGACAGAGGCGCCCGTCAGTGCTGTGACACTGCCCGACAGAGGCGCCCGTCAGTGCTGTGCCCTGCCCGACAGAGGCGCCCGTCAGTGCTGTGTACTCTGTCGACAGAGGCCCCCGTCAGTATTGTGCCCTGCCCGACAGAGGCGCCCGTCAGTGCTGTGCCCTGCCCGACAGAGGCGCCCGTCAGTGCTGTGTACTCTGCCCGACAGAGGCGCCCGTCAGTGCTGTGTACTCTGCCCGACAGAGGCGCCCGTCAGTGCTGTGTACTCTGCCCGACAAAGGCGCCCGTCAGTATTGTGCCCTGCCCGACAGAGGCGCCCGTCAGTGCTGTGGCACTGGCGCGTGGCGCTGCATTGTGGACTGCACTTGTCGGCAGTACGTGGAGTGGCAGATACGCACATGTACTGCTTGCGACACCGAGTTTAATTGTCCGTGTTGCTTCCGTCGCCGTTGGGGTGGTGGTACGTACTTCCTCATGTTTCGTTTTCAGAGAATACGCATGCAAAATTATGCATATAAAACTGCACCTGAACGTGAAGCTGAAGTATATTCCAAGTCCGTTGACACAACTGCCCTTTGGAATGCGAAGACTTCGTAAGACAAGCCTCACTGATTCGGTAGTAGCTGAAGTTAGCGCCGTGTCCAGACCCCCGGCAGGGGCACTGCTCACGAGGCGTGTCCACTGACAGGGGTACTGTTCACGTGCCGTGTCCAGGCCACCGGCAGGGGTACTGCTCACGTGCCGTGACCGGGCGACTGACAGGGGTACTGTTCCCGTGCCGTGTCCACTGGAGGGGTACTGCTCACGTGCCGTGTACACCGGGGTCTGCTCACGTACCGTGTCCACTGACAGGGGCACTGCTCACGTGCCGCGTCCACTGACAGGGGTACTGCTCACGTGCCGTGTCCAGGCCACCGGCAGGGGTACTGCTCACGTGCCGTGACCGGGCGACTGACAGGGGTACTGTTCCCGTGCCGTGTCCACTGACAGGGGTACTGCTCACGTGCCGTGTCCACTGACAGGGGTACTGCTCACGTGCCGTGTCCAGGCCACCGGCAGGGGTACTGCTCACGTGCCGTGTCCAGGCCACTGACAGGGGTACTGCTCACGTGCCGTGTCCACTGACAGAGGCACTGCTCACGTGCCGTGTCCAGGCCACTGACAGGGTACTGCTCACGTGCCGTGTCCACTGACAGGGGCACTGCTCACGTGCCGTGTCCACTGACAGGGGTACTGCTCACGTGCCGTGTCCACTGACAGGGGTACTGCTCACGTGCCGTGTCCAGGCCACTGACAGGGGCACTGCTCACGTGCCGTGTCCACTGACAGGGGTACTGCTCACGTGCCGTGTTCAGGCCACTGACAGGGGTACTGCTCACGTGCCGTGTCCACTGACAATGGCACTGCTCACGTGCCGTGTCCAGGCCCCTGACAGGGTCACTGCTCACGTGCCGTGTCCAGGCCACTGACAGGGTCACTGCTTACGTGCCGTGTCCGGGACTGACAGGGGTACTGTTCACGTGCCGTGTCAGGCCACTGACAGGGGCATTGCTCACGTGCCGTGTCCACCGACAGGGGTACTGCTCACGTGCCGTGTCCACTGACAGGGGCACTACTCACGTGCCGTGTCCACTGACAGGGGTACTGCTCACGTGCCGTGTCCAGACCCATGACAAGGGTTGTTGGTCGCGCTCCGTTCGTCAGGCGGCAGCATGACGTTAACGGCGTCGTCAACTGTGCACCGGCACTCACTTGGACATGATGAAGCCGGCTCTGTTGCTGAACTCCTGCGGCCGGGCCACGGTGCCAGAACACCGGCCCCAGTACCCGGCGGCACGCACGGCCGCGCCCTCAGGGCAGCTGAGGCCGAACACGAGGTCACTGGGCTCCTGCAGCTCCTCCACCGATATACCCGAGTAGTTCCGTACGCCGTCCTCCAGCAGTGACTTGTACTGGAGGTGCACCACCTGGGGAAATAGGACTGTGATGCACCAGCAGCTGGGTGTGTCAGATATTGCGGGAGCGCCATCTGATGAGCATGGCAGTGACTTGTATAGTAGGTGCATCATCTGAGGAAATAGGACTGTGATGCACCAGCAGCTGGGTGTGCCAGGTATTGCGGGACCGCCATCTGAGGAGCATGGCAGTGACTTGTATAGTAGGTGCATCACCTGAGGAAATAGGACTGTGATGCACCAGCAGCTGGGCGTGCCAGGTGCTGGAACCGCAAGTCCACCACCTGAGGAGCAGCACATTTGTACCAGGTGGATGCACCACCTGATGCCGCAGGCATGCAACCTGGGAAACGTTATTGTGGTGCATCAGGTGTTGCGTTACCAGGGGCCAGTACTGCGGGTGCACTACATCAGGAGCAGAACAGTGGTGCACCGGGAGCTGAGTGTGCCAGGCACTGGTACTGCAGGTGCATCACATGAGGAACCCTGGAGAGGTGTGCCAGAGGTTGGGTGTATTAGGTGCTGGTGCTTCAGGAACTACCTGAGGAGCAAGACAGTGGTGCACCAGGAGATGGATGTACCAGGTGCTGGTATTGGTACCAGGGTGTTCCGTCCGTGGAGCAATACAGTGGTGCACCAGGAGATGGATGTACCAGGTACTAGTACTGATGGTGCGTCACCCGAAAAACATGGCAGTGATGTGCCCGGGTGGCTGGGTGTACCAGGTACTGCAGGAGCGCTATCTGCAGGGGGATGACAGTCATTGGTGTACCAGGTGTAGCAGGAGTGCCATCTGGAGGATGACAGTGATGTGCCCGGGTGGCTGGGTGTACCAGGCACTGCAGGAGCGTCATTTGATGGGGATGACAGTGATGTGTCAGGATGGCTGGGTGTACCAGGTATTGCAGGAGTGCCATCTGAGGGGGATGACAGTGATGTGTCAGGGTGGCTGGGTGTACCAGGTATTGCAGGAGTGCCATCTGAGGATGACAGATGCGGGTGATGTGGGATGACAGTGATGTATCAGGGTGGCTGGGTGTATCAGGTGTTACAGGAGTGCCCTCTGAGGGGGATGGCAGTGATGTGTCAGGGTGGCTGGGTGTACCAGGTATTGCAGGAGTGCCATCTGATGGGGGATGGCAGTGATGTGTCAGGGTGGCTGGGTGTACCAGGTATTACAGGAGTGCCATCTGAGGGGGATGACAGTGATGTGTCAGGATGGCTGGGTGTACCAGGTATTGCAGGAGTGCCATCTGAGGGGGATAACAGCGATGTGTCAGGGTGGCTGTGTGTACCAGGTATTACAGGAGCACCATCTGAGGAGCATGAATAGAGTTGTCTCTTGGTCCCAGCAGACAGGCGATCGATACTGATTCAGACAGTAAAATACGCAAGAGAAAACGGACCTTGCAAACAAAGAGCTCATAGCTACTAGCTCCTGGCCGGGGGAATGGCCAGGAGCTAAATGGTGGAGGGAGGGAGGGGCTGTCGAGAGACCCGTCATGATAGATTAGCTCCTGGCCGGGGGAATGGCCAGGAGCTAATCTATCATGACCCGGGAACGCTCTCTTCGTGCAGTTAATCTATCGTGAGTCTGGAACATTATTTTCACTCCTGCGATGCCAATAATGAACCACCTGTATTGGCTTACCTTAGCATCAGGCAATTCTGTCACCTCGGAACAGGTGATGGTGATTTCCACTGCCTGAAACAATACATGAAGTAGCAGACACTGCGATACAATACACCTCTCTGGCATAATCATGACGATCCAAATGCACATTGCAACCACAATTCCGTTTCGCTGCGCTACAGTGAACCACTTCGGTCGTCTAGCACACGGTCGGATTCTATTACTGGAATTGAATTTTAAGTCGTGAATTTGAAGTGTTGCACTAATACAATGCACTGGTGCCCGTCCAGGGTCTCTGCTTCAGGAAACTCGGAATCGGGATAAAAATACTCGGATGCTGCCGCCTTCGGGGGTTCCGACCCAGGAAATGAAGATCGAAGAGTGGATGTCAACGACAGAAGATCCGACATGTCAACGGATGATATTAGTGCTGCTGTACTGGAGTCTGAATGATGGGGAAATAATGTAGAGAGGGCGCCAGTTGCCGGATACTGAAACATGTCCGATTGTTTATTGGTTGGTTCACGACGCACTTTATGCACATTCACGGCTAATGGCGCAGCCCACACTGTTTCGCCGGTGGAACGCGGGATTGGGAAATGTCCTGAGTGGCGCTAGAGTCGAACCCGGGACCTTTGGTACCCACAGCCCGACACCTTAACCACTCGGCCATCCCCGCCCCACAGATACATGTCAATTATTAGTGCATGCATTAGTTATTCTATTATTATATAATTAGTTATTCTTGGCGGGTAAGATTCCAGCGCTGTGAGTAAGTCCTCATCAAACCAGGTGTGCTACTTGCATGCTTCTAGACTTTCTCCTCGGAGACATCCCCTAATGCTAAGTGCGTCCCAGATCTGCCCGCTTTTTCTCTCCAAAGGCCATTAGAACACTTTCCTCCATGACGCCAGAATAATGTCCTCAAAGCTTCCCGGAGTACATTCAACTTTTCGCTCAAAATGGATATGTTCCCCTTTGTTACATTAAGGGTATGTTACGTCCGATTAAATTGCAAAAGAGTGACCCAAATATGCCTAAACTCACCCGAATATACCTAACCTGACCCAGAGATGCCTAATCTCATCCGGATGTGTCTAACTTGACCCGTGTATGTCCAACTGGACCCGGATGTGCCTAACCTGAATCGAATATGCCTAACCTGACCCGGATATACTCAACCCGACCCGGGTATGCCTAACCTGACACAGATATGCCTAATGTGACCCGGATATACCTAACCTGACCCGGATATGCCTATGTTGACCCGAAAATGATGAACATGACCTAAATATAGTTGGAGTGCAAAGCTCCTCACCACCAAACCCTAAACATTAAGGACACACGAACGTCTAAAGAACTTGAGGGCCAGTAAGGCAACAACTTGAGGGCTTGTAATACAAGGAACTTGAGGGCCCTTCCACGCAACGCTCGCATGTCAATGGTTAAATCTGAACAGCATCTACTCATCATTCCGCCCCGTTGCACGCCTTGCTCAAGTTACCGTTCTCTCTACACTAGTTTCTGCAATCTTCTTCCCATAGTCCGGAAGTGACCAGAGCTGGCCAAAAAAATCTTCATTGAAAACACCAAACCAAAAACAATGACTGGGTTCCATTGGGTATGGATGGAATGGCCTGAACGGGTCCTTCAGGTCCGCCTGCCTCTGCGCCCATGTGAGTCACGCCCTGGTTTGGAACGGCTCCGTGGCCCTACATTGAGTAAGCTGCGAGACCCAAACGTTCGCTTTCGTTCACGCATATGACCTTGACGCAGTGCGGCTGATAGCGGTGACGCATCTGGGGTGGGAGACATTTCTAGGACATCAACTTGTGGTCTTCGGGCCATTCAACACCTATGCCATCCACCATGCCACACAACAAGCTCTTCGAGAACTCGAGATACATGGATTGAAATATCTGCTAAAGAAGACATTGAATACTAATTGAGCTCTTCTCTCAGTCGGAGGGTGACGCCATCCACCCCGTAGGGGACGAGTGGTCTAGGGGCAAGTTGCTCGTCTCCCAATCGAAAGGTTGTAGGCTCGAGTCTCACCTGTTGCTACTCTTCGCCCGGGACCCATCGGCGTGAGATATTTGACCCTACGACTCTACATGACTCAACGGTCGATGTGTCGTGAAAACCAATAACCAACAATCAACCATCCACTCCGTCACGATGCTTCTCCGGATGGAAATAGGGATGCAAGTGACCTTCCTCTAGTCTGGAAACTGGCTACCGCGAGCCGAGGACAGGCTTCCACACAGCCTCCTGCAGTAGGAGAGCGGTGCACCACCCACCTTCCGCCGGCCGGGGAGCGGGCTTCCACACAGCCTCCTGCAGTAGGAGAGCGGTGCACCACCCACCTTCCTCCGGCCGGGGAGCGGGCTTCCACACAGCCTCCTGCAGTGGGAGAGCGGCGCACCACCCACCTTCCTCCGGCCGGGGAGCGGGCTTCCACACAGCCTCCTGCAGTAGGAGAGCGGTGCACCACCCACCTTCCGCCGGCCGGGGAACGGGCTTCCACACAGCCTCCTGCAGTAGGAGAGCGGTGCACCACCCACCTTCCTCCGGCCGGAGAACGGGCTTCCACACAGCCTCCTGCAGTGGGAGAGCGGTGCACCACCCACCTTCCTCCGGCCGGGAACGGGCTTCCACACAGCCTCCTGCAGTGGGAGAGCGGTGCACCACCCACCTTCCTCCGGCCGGGGAGCGGGCTTCCACACAGCCTCCTGCAGTAGGAGAGCGGCGCACCACCCACCTTCCTCCGGCCGGGAGCGGGCTTCCACACAGCCTCCTGCAGTGGGAGAGCGGTGCACCACCCACCTTCCTCCGGCCGGGAGCGGGCTTCCACACAGCCTCCTGCAGTGGGAGAGCGGTGCACCACCCACCTTCCGCCGGCCGGGGAGCGGGCTTCCACACAGCCTCCTGCAGTGGGAGAGCGGCGCACCACCCACCTTCCTCCGGCCGGGAGCGGGCTTCCACACAGCCTCCTGCAGTGGAGAGCGGCGCACCACCCACCTTCCGCCGGCCGGGGAGCGGGCTTCCACACAGCCTCCTGCAGTGGGAGAGCGGCGCACCACCCACCTTCCGCCGGCCGGGGAGCGGGCTTCCACACAGCCTCCTGCAGTAGGAGAGCGGCGCACCACCCACCTTCCTCCGGCCGGGGAGCGGGCTTCCACACAGCCTCCTGCCCCCCACCTTCCCCGGCGCGGCTTCCCACAGCCTCCTCGTAAGCCCCACCTCCCCCCTGCTACGCACCACCCACCTTCCCCGGCCGGGGAGCGGGCTTCCAGCCTCCTGCAATGGGAGAGCGGCGCACCACCCACCTTCCGCCGGCCGGGGAGCGGGCTTCCACACAGCCTCCTGCATAGGAGAGCGGCGCACCACCCACCTTCCGCCGGCCGGGGAGCGGGCTTCCACACAGCCTCCTGCAGTGGGAGAGCGGCGCACCACCCACCTTCCTCCGGCCGGGAGCGGGCTTCCACACAGCCTCCTGCATGGGAGAGCGGCGCACCACCCACCTTCCTCCGGCCGGGGAGCGGGCTTCCACACAGCCTCCTGCGGTAGGAGAGCGGTGCACCACCCACCTTCCTCCGGCCGGGAGCGGGCTTCCACACAGCCTCCTGCAGTAGGAGAGCGGCGCACCACCCACCTTCCGCCGGCCGGGGAACGGGCTTCCACACAGCCTCCTGCAGTAGGAGAGCGGTGCACCACCCACCTTCCGCCGGCCGGGGAACGGGCTTCCACACAGCCTCCTGCAGTAGGAGAGCGGCGCACCACCCACCTTCCTCCGGCCGGGGAGCGGGCTTCCACACAGCCTCCTGCAGTAGGAGAGCGGTGCACCACCCACCTTCCTCCGGCCGGGAGCGGGCTTCCACACAGCCTCCTGCGGTGGGAGAGCGGCGCACCACCCACCTTCCGCCGGCCGGGGAGCGGGCTTCCACACAGCCTCCTGCAGTAGGAGAGCGGCGCACCACCCACCTTCCTCCGGCCGGAGAACGGGCTTCCACACAGCCTCCTGCGGTGAGCGGCGCACCACCCACCTTCCTCCGGCCGGAGAACGGGCTTCCACACAGCCTCCTGCAGTGGGAGAGCGGTGCACCACCCACCTTCCTCCGGCCGGGGAGCGGGCTTCCACACAGCCTCCTGCAGTGGAGAGCGGCGCACCACCCACCTTCCTCCGGCCGGGGAGCGGGCTTCCACACAGCCTCCTGCAGTATGAGAGCGGTGCACCACCCACCTTCCGCCGGCCGGGGAGCGGGCTTCCACACAGCCTCCTGCAGTAGGAGAGCGGCGCACCACCCACCTTCCTCCGGCCGGAGAACGGGCTTCCACACAGCCTCCTGCGTAGGAGAGCGGTGCACCACCCACCTTCCTCCGGCCGGGGAGCGGGCTTCCACACAGCCTCCTGCAGTGGGAGAGCGGCGCACCACCCACCTTCCGCCGGCCGGGGAGCGGGCTTCCACACAGCCTCCTGCAGTATGAGAGCGGTGCACCACCCACCTTCCGCCGGCCGGGGAGCGGGCTTCCACACAGCCTCCTGCAGTAGGAGAGCGGTGCACCACCCACCTTCCTCCGGCCGGGAGCGGGCTTCCACACAGCCTCCTGCAGTAGGAGAGCGGCGCACCACCCACCTTCCGCCGGCCGGGGAGCGGGCTTCCACACAGCCTCCTGCAGTAGGAGAGCGGCGCACCACCCACCTTCCGCCGGCCGGGGAGCGGGCTTCCACACAGCCTCCTGCAGTGGGAGAGCGGCGCACCACCCACCTTCCTCCGGCCGGAGCGGGCTTCCACACAGCCTCCTGCAGTAGGAGAGCGGCGCACCACCCACCTTCCGCCGGCCGGGGAGCGGGCTTCCACACAGCCTCCTGCAGTAGGAGAGCGGTGCACCACCCACCTTCCGCCGGCCGGGGAGCGGGCTTCCACACAGCCTCCTGCAGTAGGAGAGCGGCGCACCACCCACCTTCCGCCGGCCGGGGAGCGGGCTTCCACACAGCCTCCTGCAGTAGGAGAGCGGCGCACCACCCACCTTCCGCCGGCCGGGGAGCGGGCTTCCACACAGCCTCCTGCAGTAGGAGAGCGGCGCACCACCCACCTTCCGCCGGCCGGGGAGCGGGCTTCCACACAGCCTCCTGCAGTATGAGAGCGGTGCACCACCCACCTTCCGCCGGCCGGGGAGCGGGCTTCCACACAGCCTCCTGCAGTGGGAGAGCGGCGCACCACCCACCTTCCTCCGGCCGGGGAGCGGGCTTCCACACAGCCTCCTGCAGTAGGAGAGCGGCGCACCACCCACCTTCCTCCGGCCGGGGAGCGGGCTTCCACACAGCCTCCTGCAGTGGGAGAGCGGCGCACCACCCACCTTCCCCGGCCGGGGAGCGGGCTTCCACACAGCCTCCTGCAGTGGGAGAGCGGTGCACCACCCACCTTCCTCCGGCCGGGGAGCGGGCTTCCACACAGCCTCCTGCAGTGGGAGAGCGGCGCACCACCCACCTTCCGCCGGCCGGGGAGCGGGCTTCCACACAGCCTCCTGCAGTGGGAGAGCGGTGCACCACCCACCTTCCTCCGGCCGGGGAGCGGGCTTCCACACAGCCTCCTGCAGTAGGAGAGCGGCGCACCACCCACCTTCCTCCGGCCGGGGAGCGGGCTTCCACACAGCCTCCTGCAGTAGGAGAGCGGTGCACCACCCACCTTCCGCCGGCCGGGGAGCGGGCTTCCACACAGCCTCCTGCAGTAGGAGAGCGGTGCACCACCCACCTTCCTCCGGCCGGGGAGCGGGCTTCCACACAGCCTCCTGCAGTAGGAGAGCGGTGCACCACCCACCTTCCTCCGGCCGGGGAGCGGGCTTCCACACAGCCTCCTGCAGTGGGAGAGCGGCGCACCACCCACCTTCCGCCGGCCGGGGAGCGGGCTTCCACACAGCCTCCTGCAGTGGGAGAGCGGTGCACCACCCACCTTCCGCCGGCCGGGGAGCGGGCTTCCACACAGCCTCCTGCAGTAGGAGAGCGGTGCACCACCCACCTTCCTCCGGCCGGGGAGCGGGCTTCCACACAGCCTCCTGCAGTAGGAGAGCGGTGCACCACCCACCTTCCTCCGGCCGGGGAGCGGGCTTCCACACAGCCTCCTGCAGTAGGAGAGCGGCGCACCACCCACCTTCCTCCGGCCGGGGAGCGGGCTTCCACACAGCCTCCTGCAGTAGGAGAGCGGCGCACCACCCACCTTCCTCCGGCCGGGGAGCGGGCTTCCACACAGCCTCCTGCAGTAGGAGAGCGGCGCACCACCCACCTTCCGCCGGCCGGGGAACGGGTCGCCGCCGCAGAACTCGTTGCTGAAGCGGAAGGTGCAGGCGCGCCTGCCGAGGCAGCGGCGCAGTGTCGGGCACGCTCTGGTCGAGCCGTCGGTGACGACCTGCTCGGCCAGTCTGTACAGCACCGGAGCTCGACGGGGACCGTACGTCGGCTCCAGCGACGGCATCGTGTGCTCCAGCTGCGGACAGACAGACGGTGCCGCTGGGCAGTTCCAAACCACTACCACTGGACAGACGGTGCTACTGGGCAGTTCTAAACCACTACCACTGGACAGACGGTGCTACTGGTCAGTTCTAAATCACTACCACTGGGCAGACGGTGCCACTGGGCAGTTCCAAACCACTGCCACTGGACAGACGGTGACACTGGGCGAATTCTAAACCACTGCCACTGGGAAAATTCCAAACCAAGCGTGCAGCTTGTAGCTAACGATGATTGCAGTGAATTCGGTTGAATAGTCGCTGACTCGCAGCCCGTTGGACAGGTCGGCGAAACAACCCATGCCACACGATGGCCAACGACCATTATATTGCAATAATATGAGTGAATATGGTGGCATTTAACATTTAATTGCCGGTGGGGCATCGTATAGCAATATTTGGCTTGAATAGTTATAACTGACTAAAGCGAGGCGAAATATCACCCTTCCGAATGTTCTGAGTAGTGCCTAAGCAAAGTGAATTGCGACTGTACTGGTGGAGGATGGGGTCATGAGTTGAAGGAGTGGGCAAGATTTTGCAGTTAATATGCTAAAAGAGGCCCTGCCTACTGGATTGAGGAACAGGTGGCATGTACTTTTTCTTGGCAAAGGCCCGATGTGATCCACATATACTGCAGTAGTGGAGGTTATTGCTTGCGGGGGTCAGAGACGAGTGTCCGCATACACTGCAGTAGTGAGAGTCACAATTTGCGAGGGTCAGAGATGAATGTCCGCTTACACTACAGTAGTGGGAGTCACCCCTTGCGGGGGCCAGAGACGAGTGCTGCCCTTCGTAACACGCCCTACCCTCCAACGGCCGGGCTCAGAATCAGAACAACTGCAATGCCTGATCACAACAACTGATTAACTAGTTAATAATTTGTGACTTTGGAATCGTCAGATGCGAAGCCCACTCAACACCAGCTGACCACCAGCCCGGCTGGACTGAAACTACAGCAACAACTCTGGACACACAAGTCAACAAGTGAGCGGCTTCGCGGCTCAGTATGAGCTTTTCTGGCTAACACGATGCCATCACACCACGACCCGATCACATGCTATTTCACACAAGTACCACAGCGCAGTGTACGTAGTGTGAGTGCGAGGTGAACAGTGTGCCCGTTACGTCTGTTTGTGTGCGTGCATATGCAAGTATGTGTGCATATGCACGTGTGTGTATGTATTGGGGGGGGGGTGGAAGGGGTGTGCATGTGTGCGCGCACGCATTGCTTGCGTGTGTGCATGCGTATGGCAGGGGAGGTCCATCTCGGGTAGGAATTAACCGAGCTGAAGATGATGAGCGGGGAACGGATGCCTTCAGAAAGCTGAATTTTACCGGATAAGCTGAGCTGTACTTAACATCCATTTGGAAATTCAGGGTAAATTGATTCAATGGCGTATCCACTACAGCAAAATAACGGGAAAGAAATATAGTCTATATGATCTACAGAAATGGATATTGGTAAGAACTTACTCTGTTATTTTCACTTCAAAAGGAAATAATCGATTGCTTCGCTGCATCGTTTTCTTGGGAGGAACTTCTAAAAGTGGACAGTGGGCCTGTACTATTGGTGCCTCTCGCCATCAGAGCGCCATCGGAAGTTGGTGTCAACCCTTCCCTTTCCAACTCCCACGGATAAATTACTGTGTGTAGCGTACATCTACTTTTCGGCACCTGCACCCTGACACCACCTGCTCATCGCCCTCCACCACGCTATGGTTCCACGCCTTATGATGGGCGTAACTCATGGGGGCTCTACACGGGACGCAGCCGGCCGGGCACGACCAGCTGGCACGAGTCGGCACTATCGGCGACTCTAACTGCCCGTGGTGCCTCGTTGCAAGTTGCTGCTGCGCGGTGTAGGAATTAACACTTCGCCAACTCGGCACGGAACTTGAGGTAGTTATGGGAGACGCGAGCCGGCAGCGAGGCCTGTACGCGCAGTCACGCTGCCTCTGCAGGTCAGCCCCGGCATGCGAAGTTGGGATTTTTGGACGCGTCAGCTGCTTCGGCTATATGGAGGCCATAGCTAAAGGTCAGCCCAAACCTCAGATCGCTGAATAAACTTCACCGGTTAATGGTTATCGCTACCCACCCGATGTGGGTTTTCTCACATCTCCCTGCAATTCAACTTTCACTTAGTGTCAAATGTCCTTCCTTTTTGTAATTAGCATCAAATCACTTCGTGATGACTACCGTGCCGCTTATAACCATCATTCCACCTTAGCAACAGGCAACTTTTCGCTTCAGTAATAATCAGAAATAATCGAATGTGACCGGATACATAGACATCAATAACTGAGCTCGTATCTCAGTAAGGGCTGTTTTTCACGCCAGGTGACAGTTACCGCCCCAACAGACCTATCTTGAATCACCTGGGTCGGGTCGCATACCATCTCGACTTACGCTCTTGTTTCGACTCATTGCATATATCTCGACTTACACTCAAGAAATTGTCCTCACCCAGCTTACATATCACGTACTCCGAAGACGCTACATATGACGCTACAACTGCTAATACTTCCGGTGGAGATGATTGGACTCTCACTACGGTGTCTGATTACTTACACCATCTACTACGCTACGCTACTCTCGTAGCGTAGCGTCCTGCAGTAACGCCACTGGCCGGTGGTGTGACGTCACCCCTCACCTCTGCGATGACGTCACCCCTCACCTCTGCAATGACGTCACCCCTCACCTCTGTGATGACGGTGCTCCTGGTGCAGACGAGCATCACGTGTGGCCGCTCTTCGTGGACCACGTAGTGCCGCCGTATCTCGGAGCCGGACTCGAAGAAGGAGTACTTCGGCTCCATTTGGCAGGAGGCGAAGGCGATGAGCGAGCACAGCACTAGGCACCGCATGGCGTTCTGAGTCTGTTCTCGACCTCAGCCGCGCGAGCCTGCTACAGCTGAAGCTACCGAAGCTGCCGCACTGGACCTTCAGCCGACCGCAGCTGCATGCTCCTGATAAGGCTGAAGTGACCAAAACTACCACACTGCACCTGCAACTGACCTCAGCTGCGCGATCCTGCTACAGCTGAAGTGGCCAAGGCTGCCACACTGCACCTTCGACTGACCCCAGCTGCGCGATCCTGCTACAGCTAAGGTAGCTAAAGCTGCCACACTGCACCTGCAACCGACCCCCGGTGCACGATCGTGCCGCAGCCGAAGCTCTCGCAGATGAGGAAGACGCAGCTGCCAGACTGCTCCCTGGGTCCAGCTCGGGCCGGCGACGCGGTCTTGGCGGCCTTCCCCGAGCCACTGGACCGTCCAGGGCCGCTGGCTCTGTGTACCGGCCGTCATGGCACTGCAGGTGCCCACGCTGGAGGATCGATCAGCCGCTGGCCACAGTGTCGGAAATGATTGGGGAGGGTCGAGCCGCAGTCGCCAGGTCGATGCCGCACAGGCAGAACGTGCCGCTGTGACCTCTATGCAACATTCAGCGCTCCGTCGTCGGCTTCAAGATTTCAAGTATTGAAGAGTCGAGGCAGAGCTGAAAGAGTCTTCAACTCTGCTGATGATGATGATGAATTGGAGTTTACGGGCGCATCGACTGCCAGGGTCATTTTGCGCCAATTCAACTCTGTTGAGAATTACTTACAGTAGCTGGAGTTCCTTTTGATCAAATTCACGCACATTTGTGCCGACAAATTTCACCACTTCATTAATCTTTCATGATCTATCACCGATGTTAATTACAGCTGTCGCGCTCATATTCAATTATGCTGAGCCTATAGTCCAACACCTGTTAAGTACTGAGTGCACGTCCGCAGCGTGCGTGTCAGCACGCCTCGCCTGTTAGGCAGTGATGCGCATATTGTGCTTACATTCACGTGTGCACCTAGTCTATAGTTGCCACTGCAAAGCAGCAACTGCCCGCAGATGGCCAAATTGCTCCTGAAGCGATCGATAATCGAACTGGTGGCCTTTCCGTCCGGGGACGCGCTGCCGCCGCCAGACAGCGCGTCGCTCCCGCTCGGGCCCGGTCACGCCGGTCGACACCAGCCGGGGGCGAGGACACTGAGTGACGGCGGCTGCACCTGCAGTCGGCATGGCCGGCGCGCTTCACGCGGCCACGTCGCCGCCGCCGACCCTCGGCCGTCGACAGCCGGCCAGCGGCGGGGCACGTGCGGCGAACCGCCCGGCTCGCCGATCATCCGATAGGTTTGTTTTTCTCACGGCCGGCGTCGACGCCCGGCGGCGGCGATTCGTCGAGTCGCGGGGCGAAATCACGGCCCGGCCGGCGGTCGGCATGCCAATGCCGGCGACCGTCCGGCCGCCGCAGAACGGGTCGCAGCGCGCCGCCGACGGCCGCCCGACCCCCCAGATCGACCATATTTTGGCGGATTTGTGTTCGCTGCCGAGCCGCCGGTCGGAGCGGCCGCTGACGGGTGAGCGGGATTTGTGCTCGCCGTCGGCCCGCACGGCCAGGCCGGCTGACTGCCGCCCAGCCAGCTGCGCCGGTGCCGAGCCGCAATCGCGGCCGGCACGGCCGTGCGGAGGACCGTCGTGAATACCGCGCCTGGCAATGTCCGCCTGCTGCGGCGGCGCCGACACCGCCAGACGGCTGGGATGTGCTCGGGGGGGGGCTGGGGCGGATGAAGGCCGCACCAGACACTGAGGCGTTGATTCCTTCCACTAAATGGCGAAATTGGTGATTACGGTGGGTTTTATGACGTGTGATTGTAGAAAGACAATGGAAATGCAGCATAATGTTTTCGAGGAAGTGGCCGCTCTCACAATGACACTATTTACGCCTTTGCATGGCATAACAGGCTATATACAGCATATGAATTTTACTAAGCATAGACTCGGTAATCACACAACGTAATTCCCATGCGGGCATTAGTGGAATCGGACACCATGAAGAACACAAATGAGACGGAGTGGAAAAAAAAATGACTGTGATAGCGTTTAGCAAGCCAGTGAGGGAGTGATGAAAGTGAAACATGAGAGTGAGGAGTAAGAGTGAGATGAGAGTGAGACGAGAGTGAGGTGAGAGTGAGATGAGAGTGAGATGACAATGAGGAGTGAGTGTGAGGAGTAAGAGTTGGATGAGAGTGAGACGAGAGTGAAACGAGAGTGAAACGAGAGTGAAACGAGAGTGAAACGAGAGTGAAACGGGAGTGAAACGAGAGTGAAACGAGAGTGAAACGAGAGTGAAACGAGAGTGAGACAAGAGTGAGCTGAGAGTGAGATGAGAGTGAGATGAAAGTGGAATGAGAGTGAGATGAGAGTAAGTGAGGATAGTGAGATGAGAGTAAGTGAGGATAGTGAGAGTGAGTGATGATAGGGAGAGAATAAGTGATGACAGCGAGAATAAGTAGTGATACGTATTGAGTGGCGAGCGGCGAGTGGCGAGTGGTGAGTGGCGAGCGATGGGTGACTGGTGACGAGTGACGAGTGACGAGTGACGAGTGACGAGTGACGAGTGACGAGTGACGAGTGACGAGTGACGAGTGACGAGTGACGAGTGACGAGTGACGAGTGACGAGTGACGAGTGGCGGTGGCGAGTGACGAGTGACGAGTGACGAGTGACGAGTGACGAGTGACGAGTGACGAGTGACGAGTGGCGGTGGCGAGTGGCGAGTGGCGAGTGACGAGTGGCGAGTGACGAGTGACGAGTGACGAGTGACGAGTGGCGAGTGACGAGTGGCGAGTGACGAGTGGCGAGTGGCGAGTGGCGAGTGGCGAGTGACGAGTGGGGAGTGGCGAGTGGCGAGTGGCCGGTGGAGAGAGTACACCTGCCGGGTGAGGCGGGAGCTATGCTGTTTGGCACGCTGCCACCACCCTCCACCTGCGCGGTGATTACGCTCTCGCCGAGCACGCGCACGACATCCGCGCTATGCACAGACGGACAAAACATCGGGAACAAAAGCCGGCCTAGAATAGCCTGCGGCATGCGCCGTCAAATGGCTGGAGAGGTGGCGCTTAACGAAGCGAGCAGGCGTCGCGGCCGGGCCGAAGGAACGGGCAGAGCGCCAGCTGAGAAACACTGGCCATATCGCACCGTGCTGACAACGTATGCTGCAGTACTAGATCGATGGACACTGGCCACACCGCCATGCGCACAGAGGGCATGTCGCACTGGAAGGTTTTGTTCAGTGAAATTTAGTAATGAGGTATTTGATGCATACAACAGTACGACCGGGAGTGGAAGGTAATCATTTGCTTTCACTGTCGTGGGATTTATGCTCGGGACATACATCAAGGTAGTGAATGAAATGTAGTGAGGTGATGAACTATAGGGACAACAGTATTGTAATACATCATAGCGATGTAATCAAACGTCGAACTCACTAAGCGTGGTGTTACTAATCTTCCGAACATAAGCCGTAACATGATTGAAGAACTTACCAT
Source organism: Imbricaverruca yamaguchii (assembly GCA_034440575.1). NCBI lineage: Eukaryota > Metazoa > Arthropoda > Thecostraca > Neoverrucidae > Imbricaverruca > Imbricaverruca yamaguchii. The sequence goes on from JAOTOL010001233.1 coordinate 44,997, forward strand.
GTGCTCATTTCCTCGTTGTTCAATCCAGAAAAGGAAAGATATCGCTATATTACGTCATAAATGCGAAGCTAAACTAAGGAACAATAGGTGCGAGAAGTGCTCTGTGCACCGCTCCACACGCTCTGAGTTCAAGCCACAGTCTAATTCAGGACTGGTATAATTCCTAACGATGACTGTGACATCGTAGTGGGATTAAGGCACATGTTCCTGTCATTCTGTCGATTTCACTTAATTTAAGCCGGATGTAGGACACGAGCCTGGCCAAAGCGAGGACGGATGTGCGTCCCCTACACGTCATGACCTTTAATATTACGCCTGTGGCGTTACGTGTAAATAATATATTTTAAAACTCTCTCGTTCCCACGCCCCCCATCCAAAATATGTAGCGATCGCAGTGGTACAGGAGTGTAACAAGGCACGAAACTGGAAGCGAGGTCGCCAAAAGGAGTGAAGCCAAGTCAGCCCCTTCGGTAATTACGGTCATGTAAGCTATATGGTACATATTTTCTTAAACAGAATTTCACTTTGCGAAAATCTTTCATAATCGTTAGGTATTGCATCGGAAATCGAACACAATTTGGGTTAAGAATAGCGGAAAATAGAGACATTGCACTACACGGACTTAAAATCCTCGCGATAACTTTCGATACGTTCCCCTGAAACTTTACTGAATCCCCAAGATGAACATTTGAGACCGTTTGCCGTTTCATCTATTCTGGGGCATAATTGAGAGCAGGTACCAAGCACCGGTAGCATGCTAATTGTATGTACATGAATATGAATTTTGCTTTTAATGAATCCACGCATTGATTTCACGGTGAGCACTGGATACCTTGAATATATTCGTGGCTCTGGCGTTCTCCATAAATTGCCGATGTCAGATGGCGCTTCACTAATTGGATACGCTCACCAATGCTACGCTTGCAATTACCCTCGGGAGGATGGATGTTACCGCTCCTATCTTCCGACTCTCCGTTAATGTACCCATGAAAGCCCTGAACGTGTTCAGATTTTCTCCCTTGACACTTTGCTCATTTCATGGTACAAAGCAGTTCCACTTTAGCATGGGCTGCCTGATCTATAGTACGTCCGTTAAATCGATGTTTCTAATCCTATCTAAGAAATCACCGGATCTTTTTAAATGACTGCCAATAATTTTACCGAGAAGAGACGACATAAGCCTGGCAAACTTCTCGACAAGGTGGTGGGGGCTCGGCTAGTACCTGAAGTTATCGGCCACATAGGAGTACCATCTTCGCGTGCTTTTGGAAGGAATGTCATAGACGGTGGCCTGGGAGATTCCTCCTGAAGGCGAAGCAGCCTTTGTCCTCTTTCTGACTCCATTGTCCTGTCAGCGCTCCCATCAGACGCCGATTGCTAGATCGAAGTGACTTCTAGAAGAGGGCGCAGTTTTGGCCCTGTCATCACCACTACATCTCTTCATTTATCTGCATTTATTGGCCGTAGGCACCCCTGTTTATCACCACCACACCTCCTCCTTCATCAGCATTTATTGACCGTAGTCACCCCTGTTTATCACCATCAGACCTCCTTCATCAGCATTTATTGGCCGTTGTCACCCCGGTTCATCATCACTACACCCACTCCTCTATTTGCATTTACTGGCCGTAGTCACCCCTGTATATCACCATTACACCTCCGTCTTTATGAGCATTTGCTACCATAATTAACACAACATTTCGATGTGCCTTTAATACATTCAAATTTCTCCGAGGCAGACCCAACTTCTTCGTCGAGTGCAGAAGGTAACCATATTCTGAATGAAGTCTTTCTCCATGTCGAGTTGGAAAAAATCTACTGATTGCGAGAAATGTTCTCGGTGAAACTGTTTGTGGTTAATATGATGGAGAACTTGTACCCAGATGGCAATGCTTCAGTATCTACCTAGGAGAAACATTGAGCCATAAAGATTGTTAATTCAATCCCTGTTATACGATTCCTTCCAGAGTTTGTTCTCACATCTGTGTGAAAGACTGACCTGACGGTTAAGATTATGCTCAGATTCAGAAGTTTTAGATGCATCACCATGTAGTGGGACAGATGCACTCCACTACGATGGCTCTGAACCACTATCAAGTGGTCTTTGGTGGTCAGACGACGGATTGTCCAGTACGCGCGGGCAGCGGATGTGAAAGGATGGCACGTAGGTCGCTGACTGACTGAGCGCTGATCATGGTGACACTTGTTCACCAAGACAGTCCAAAAAGACGGTGACCTGTTCCAGGAATGTTCTAGAACTGAAAACATTTTAATTCCTTAGCTAATTAAATGATGATTAAACCCATTCGATTTGTGATTATATTGCTAAATTTGATAGTAGGTGATTAGTGCAATAGGTGACTCGATTTGTTTCATGTTCTGCCAAGTGCTGTCTGAATGCTGGCTGGACAATTTTCGGCCGCTTTTGTCGTTACTTACCTTCGCTACTCACCATCGGTTTATAAGTGCCGGGGAAAATTTTTACTTTGTGTTCACCCGATTGTTCATCTAACAGCTAACGACTAAGCCACAAAGGAAAGAAACTTGTCCCTAAACCTGGGCATCGGCTTCACCATAGAGCAAATGTGGAGGTGCTTCCTTCAACACGTTTCACGTTTAACATTACGTTTAAGTTTGGTGCGTATAGGTGAGTTCAAAATGACCTAACGCATTTCACGACTTTTTTCCGATGGTAAAGCCTCTACTCCCGATTTAGCACTATGGACTTCCTTTAGCATGTGACAACAGTCTCAGATAAAATGCTAAGCAGAATGATTTAGCACGCACCCTGGAGAGCCTCTGAAAATAACGCGCACTGGAAGGGGGGGGGGATTCCGCCCCCCTAAGATCTCAGCTCCTATGAAGGCTAGAGCAACGAAATTCACAGGGTGGATGGGCATGATAGTGAACTCTATTGTGTGGAAAGTTCAGGACCTTTGGTCAATATCGTCAAGGTCAAATGAGGTCAAAATAGCAAAATGTTGTGGTTTTGCGTAGCTTGGCTTGTCATTGTTATGTATCGCTGTGGTTGTGTCTAAATGCTCCAAAATTGGCATTAATGATGTTTTGGATATTACTAATGATGCAATACAGATGTAAGATCCGCCGTTTGACCTCAGGTCACCTATATAGGAGCACTTTATTAGGTCATTACCTGCTCCATTTACCGGAACCGGGCTCCCATCCCGACTGCTCCGTTGGGCGGCTCGGCACAATCAGCTTCGCAAAGAAAGGAGTGAAATTCATGAATAAAGTATGGACACGCTAAGGCACACAATGACAAACAGTAGATTTCGGGATGTACAGGGAGTAACATGGAAAGTGACATCAATCGCATGACAGTCATTTGCATTTATGACACATTCCAGTTGACCAAGTTTGGTTCCATTAGCCTATCATGAACTTGACCTGACTTGACCTCGGCGACCTAACATGACTTTTAAGTTATATAGCATAACAATATGCATCAAACAAGCCGCTAGTGTTGTCAAGAACGCTTCCCTATTGCCAATATACGGGAAGCGCATCAGCGCCGATTTTTGTGGTCTGGCGATGCGAATTGTTTTTAATTTAACGGCCCCTAACTTCAAAACTTCTCGGCCGATTTCCACTTTTCTTGCGTTAAACAATGCGGCGGTCATTTCTAAGCAGGTACGTGAAAAAATTTGGCGTATATCGGCCGGTACAATATGGAGTTATGTACGAAAAATCGGAAGGATTGGCGGATTTCGCCATACCCCCACTAGGGCGTGTGTTAACCTGTTATGAACTTGAACTGACTTGACCTCGGTGACTTGACATGACTCTGGAACAATGTAGCATGACAATGTACATCAAACAAGTCGCTAGTTTTGCTACGAACACTTCCTTTTTGCTAATATACGGGAAGCGCATCAGCGCTGATATTTGTGATGTGGCGCTGAGAAAATGTTTTGACTTTAGCGACCCCTAACTCGAAAAATGTTCGGTCGATTTCCATTTTTCTTACTTCAAACAACGCGCCGGTCATTTATTGGCAGGTACACAAACAATGTCGTATATTTTGGCTGGTAAAATCTAGAGGTATCTACGAAAAACCGGAGGGATCGGGGGATTTCGGCCCCCCCCCCTCCAGTGCGCGTGTTAGAGGCCAAAGCTGAAATATATTTAGCCCATTTGTCCTTTTGCGTGTCGCTTGCTCGCTGTCAAATCCATAAAAAGCATTACTCGCGAAATTTGTAAATGTACCATTCACTACTTACCACTTACCACTTACCAATGTCCTTGCAGGGAAAGTGGCTAAGAACACACACGCAGCATTGCTCCACATGCATTGTCTACCCAGAGTTCCAGAATTCAATAGTTTCTGGAAACGTTTAACAGAATTATGATCGAGAGCCGCGTCGGGATGCCCTGCGCTCCAGGCATTACGCCTAATCCAAGGATCAATTCAGTTGTAACTCAATGCCGTGAAGCCGATGCTGTGGAAGCTGGGCGGACGACGATCATCCTGAAACACAAGGGATGGCTGCCACATCCTGCGGGTGCTGCCATCTTCTGGATGGAGCTGACAGGATAAGACTGCCCGCGGTCAGATTCGGTGTCCTATTTTCTCCTCGTAGGATGGAAGACGGCAAGCACAAGCATAGAGGTCGCAACTTACATGGCGTTGGAAAAGCAATCGATATAATAGGCAACAAATGACGTTCAAATATAATAAATGGCATGTTTATGAATAAATGTGACAAATATTGGTCAAAAGAAATGGCGAATCATCATTTTCCTATATTCATATCAAAACCCCACATATTTTACAAAACCAATACTATTGTCCAGCAGATGAAGATGCAAGTGTGAGTTGGAGTCGCGCTCGTCAGCCGTCTGGACTATAGCTGTGATGGTAAACGGGAGGCCGCAGCGGCCGTCAGAGGTAAGCGAGTGAGCAGCAATCAGCAGAAGACAATAGAAATCGAGGCACAGCTTTCACTACTCACCTAACAGTGTCTTCAACTGTGCAACAAAAATTGCTAAAATATACATCCGATTGAACTTGTAGTGCCATGATGCTTAGGCTCCCATGGCGCTTATCTTTTTCTCCCGGAGAATGAATGAATATACCACTCTGGGTAAATTAGCTTTCGGAAAGTAGACTTGATGTGGTTTAGCTCATTAATAATCTCAGAGCTCCATATCGAGCATGTGCTGAGATAGAACTCAGTTAACATAGTAATAGTCCCATCAATAAAAAGTGCTTCCCTCGTTCTCGTTTAGATCGTGAATTGCATTGGGTGTGAGGAGGCGGCAGGAGGGGGGGGGGAGGAGGAGTCGATCGCGTTCAGGTTATCCTTGATGATATGAAAATTCGAGTCTGTCCATCATCGCAGACACGCAATAAACGTATTTTAGTCAGGTCGTCTCGCCGCCAATAACGTACCGATAGTGGTCGATCTCTAGCGTCCAGGACGGTCCGGGACGAGCAATGATAGGCCGATAGTGGTCGATCTCTAGCGTCCAGGACGGTCCGGGACGAGCAATGATAGGCCGATAGTGGTCGATCTCTAGCGTCCAGGACGGTCCGGGACGAGCAATGATAGGCCGATAGTGGTCGATCTCTAGCGTCCAGGACGGTCCGGGACGAGCAATGATAGGCCGATAGTGGTCGATTTCTAGCGTCCCCACCAAGCGTCCGGTTCAAGACGGTACTAAGGAGCGAACCATTAACATAATCTATTGCCCAATCATTCCGCTGTATTTGCCTTATGCAGGGCTGAGGGTGAATAAATATATAACATGTCATGGGCACAATGAAATGAAACTACAAACGATACTACACCAGGATTAGAAATACCACACAAGAACCGATGCACTCGAGCTGTTGATACCATCAAATACATTCCACGATTGAAAAGGCAACGTTACTGGGAACGGTAACTTGACGCAGAGGCAGAATGCCCGTTTTTCCGTGCACTGCAAACCAGCGAACACAAATGATTGTTCATTTGTATTCTATTCAGAACTGCAGAACAAAGACGGGCATGTTAGTTGAGTTCCACATGAAGGCATGCAGGATATGCAACCCTGAGTTTCTGGATTAAGAATTAACAGTTTCTCGCGGCTATGGTAGAGATGTCGCGCGTGACGACGACAAAGCTACGCCAGGTGATGACTCACCTAGAGCAGAAGACGGTGGCTCAGCACTGGCGCGAGGTGGCCGCTGAGCAGCCATAGGGCGTGGCTACCGGTTTCAGCCGCTAGATGGTCATCGTCTCAGCAACGACGGAGGGTAGCTCAGTACCGGAGACGCGGTGCCAGAACGCCAGCAGACTCGGAGGGGGTCGGTGGCAGGTCCGTTCAGATGCCGCCGACCACGGTCCGCCCGGAGCAGCGCGTGCCAGTGCCGGTGGAGCTCCGGAGGCGTGCACGCCTGCCGTGGGTCGTACTGACGTGCGCGTCACAGGGAGCGGAGGTCAGCCTCGGCCGTCGACTTAGTCAGCCGCCGGGCGTGCCGGTGCTCGACGGTGGTCTGCCGCCGGCCGACGCCTACAGCGATGCGAGGAAAATGTAAGGTCAAGGCCGTAAACATGGAAAACCACGAGCCGTTAGGAAGGGCGCCCAGCAGAATAGCTGGCCGAGACTGGAGCAAATCCTTGTCACGATCGGTGATTGCCACCTTCGGAGTTGTGTGGCCCCAAAAAGGGATAGAGGTGGCACCCTGTGGAACACGATCTTGTCAATTCGTCGCGGGAGTGGGATTCGAACTGCGCGCCCCGGTCGGTTGCCACACACAGAGGAACATCCGAGCCGGGACACCCACGTGTTGAGCAAGATGGCAGCGACGGTAGCAGCCGTGATGTCGGAGGGGGGGCAGCTTTTACCCACGAATAGCACGGTCAGTGCAGGTCAGTAGATACACACCGGGCGGGGTGAAGCACCGCCCAGGAGTGACGGCGCCCGGAGGTGGGCCAGCAAGGCCAATGCAAACACACTCAGATCGAGTGCGCGAACGCTGCTGGCTGCATTTGAGTGTGTCTGTGCACTCTTAGGCGCTGGCACGCCAAACACTCTCGAGCCCATCGACGTAAGTCTTTGCCCACCGAAGACCCGATAAATCTGGACTTCACCGGTTTTGCTGACCACCTGACGTCGGGTTAAGACATGCCTTGCAGGCCAGCGAACGCCACCCGACGATCATGCCGACGGAACACACCGTCTGGAGTGGCCCGTAGTGACGTCACACAACAACCGTCCGACAGCATGCCGACGGAACACGGTCTGGAGTGGCCCGTAGTGACGTCACACAACAACAACCGTCCGACAGCATGCCGACGGAACACACCGTCTGGAGTGGCCCGTAGTGACGTCACACAACAACAACCGTCCGACAGCATGCCGACGGGACACGCGGCCTGGGGTGGGGCGTCGTGACGTCACACCACAAAACGTCGCCGTCGGGATGGAGAAAGGCTTGTGGCGACTGAAGTGCGGCGCTCTCAGGGTCGCCAGCCTGCTGCAGGGGGGGGGGGGGCGAAGCCAAACGTGCCGACAGAGACGGCGTCAGCCTGCCTGCTACAGAAACCTGCCACAACATTGTCGGGCCCGCACACATACAGAATATCAGACAGCTACTCAGTAGTCACACTCCAAAGACATTGTTGTCGATCGGATTCAGCTATGCGAAGGCTGTCGAACGCAGTGCTGAAGGACTTGCGGTTAGTGCTCAGAGTTACCTCACGACAGTCAATGCTGTGCTTAAAGTTGAGCACTGCTAGATGAGCACCCATCAGCTCTCTGCCATACGTCGAGTATTCTTGCTGGGTCCGAGACAGCTTCCTGGAGAGGAGGGCGACAGGTAGATAGGTTGGCCGTTCACCACCTGATGAACCGCCGCGCCTACAGTCACCTGTGGTGCGTCAATGACTGATTGGTATGCGTCACAATGAGGCACGTGTTGATGAAGCGTACAGGCTCTCTATAGCATCAGTTTGATGGTTCGGCGAACGAGACGACGGCGATTTCAGACCACGGATCACTGTGGCTTTCGGGTGAAGGCTGATCAGCGCAGTCAACAGGTAGACAATAGCCCGTTTCACAACGGCTGACATGGACCAGGATGCAATGAGGATGACTTCGTTGGGGATGAATGGAGTATATTTAGAATATTTGTTTTCAATCTACATATTCGAACTGTTTCGCAAGTTCTATCTATTGAGTAATAAATTAAATATACAACTCAAGCAATACATCCAAATATCGTACATGTTCTATTAATGCGACTGACTCATAGAAATAGCTAGCCAATCTGAACACATCTATCACCATGGATCATTAATTGAGAGTTATCGGATGTAAAGCCAATTTCCCGTTGCATTGCTAGGAAATGCATAAAACAAGGAAGGAAATGGTATGCTGCGGATGAATTCTTTTGCTTTTCACACTGTATTTTAAGGCCGTGAAGTAGGACCATTTTTAAAAATAAATTTGAAAGTTCATCACTTCTAGATGGCATGATTCTACCTTGACGCCCACGAATATGCCAAATTCTTACCACTCTACAAGCGGGTTGTTCACAGTTCCAATACTGCAGAGGGTACAGCAACATACGCTTCAAGTTAATTATTTCCAGTTAACACTATTGTGCTGATATTGCCGGCACAATTCCCACAAAAACATCACAGATGTGGAATAATGCGCGACATATTCCTAGAAAGTACAAGACGAGAACAACAAAGAAATGCATCAAGTACATACGGCGCAGATATGCGGTGAGATGTTGGTGGTAGCAATTTTCTCCACATTGCCAACTATTAAAATAGTGGAAAAATATATTGGGGGGGGCACAGAGTTTGTACAGATACCCATATATGCTGCATATAGTGATGTCAGTTGTTTTGGGAATATCCCCAGGGCTCATTGGTACCTGATGATATGCTGGAAGTAGGTCGACCTACGACAAAATACACGTCATACCTGACAGTTTGGCGTTCAACTAATGCATATATTGCACCAGGTAACAGTCATGCACATATAGAGCTGGCATTCGGCGTTTGGCAATCGCCGGTGATGCGCCTATCACTGGTGTTCTACGGATCCACGTAAAAGGGATTGGTCCAGGGGGAGTTGGATGGCCGTATCATACCTGAACTAAGGAGTACCTGGTATGCGACGTTGACTGCCTCAAGTTTGTCTGTTGGGAGACGTCTAGCAGATGTAAACGTCAGTGCCAAGGTGCCAGTATTGATTCTGTGCGCAACAGGCACGGTTTTGGGCTCGGCCCCAGACGGCGGGAGCTGAACAGGTTGTGGAACACTTGTGTGTTCCGTTGGGATAGGCCGCAGTTGGCAGGGAAGTCACTCACCACTTGACGCCGCTGCTGGCGGCCACCACTTCTGAAGCTCGCGAGCTGGCCATGGTGTCTGTCAAACAGCGCCGCGCACAATCCACAAAACAACGTGCGGCAGGAAAGTCATGGCCATTTATAGGCTCGGTAACGTCTGGCACTACGGAGGTCTAACGGTAAACATCTCGAAACTATCGGATTGAGAGATGGAGAGTAACTTCACCACACACTCGAATAGGTGATCCATTTGCATACATAATCGTGACTCGGGATGGTGCAGACTATGCCCAGAAACACGATCGGGGGGCAATTGATAGGCACACATCAGTGTCGATAAGACATCTGAATACCCCACTGCAAGTCGCTGCTTGTACCCTACACATGGCAGACCTGGAGGCTCTACCTTTCCAGCCTGCCCGCTCAGTTGCCTGCTCCTGACGGGCCTGGAAAGAGGCTCTGTAGGAGAACTGCATATGCAGGCGCAGGCGGGCATGCTTCGCCGGCCACTGTCACCTAGGTTTGTAGGCACGCGCCTCAGCGTCGAACAGATATGTACCCGGCATACACTCACACACGGGCGCTGTCCAGCACGGCAGCGCGGAAGGGGCGAGTCCAATCTGTCTAATGTTCCGACCGGTACGGCGGCGCTGCCCTGTATCCGCTCGGGAAACAGGGAGCAGGGGACCGTACTGGCGACGGGGAGAGAGAGAGGGAAAGGGAGAGAGGGAGAGAGAGAGAGAGAGAGAGAGAGGGAGAAAGAGAGGGAGAGAGAGAGGGAGAGAGAGAGGGAGAGAGAGAGGGAGAGAGATCATGCAAGCAGCCGAGTGGTTATCAACCAGTGACACGACCTGATCGGCTAGTTCTCAGGCTGCTCTCGAGTCAGCCCACGTTGAGCAGCCGGGGACGTACCCATTGTAGTTGGTAGGGCCTGCAAGAACTGATGTCGTACAAGTGCCTGACCGACGTCAACCTTGCTAGCAAGACTACTCAATTAATTCAGCTAGGTGAATGGACGGTTTGCCTAAAACTGAGGTTTTGGTGACGAGTTATATTCAAACAGTTCAAATTTAGTTTTACTCAAACATGTCTGTCAAAACTATCCTCAGCTAGTCATAATCCTGACGATTAAGTATGTCAGACGTCACTGTAGTTGCCGGAAGGGCTGACAGCGCATAGGAGAACCTTGTGGCATTAGTGGCAATACGTGCAAACTGATAGTCAGTGGCAACACGTGTGTTTCCAGGACAGTGAACCAACCACCAGTGGCCGCACTGTGCTTCCAAGATAGCTAACCAACCACCGGCAGCCGCCTCAAGAATAGCCGGCGGTTTGACAGCCACATGATGGATAGTCTCTGCCAGTGTGAGACTCACGCTGATGAAAAATATACGCAGATGAAGGAAAAATAAGTAACCGCAGACGCCCGGAGAAAAAGATGCTACGGGGAAGGAATTCAACACGCGAGAGAATGCAAAATGCAGCAAATAACCTCAGCCACAGTCAAGAAACACCAGAGATCGATCAAAAACGAAATCACGTCGACACCACAATATTATGGAGTTTGACCTTTCTCCACAAAGCAAGAAAATGAAGAATATGATAACGGGCGAGAAGTGCATATCATGCAAAGGTCATCGCGGCTAAAAAGGCCCGACCGTGAGAGCGGCCGGAGCGCGCGACCTCCCCCGGTCGTCCCAAGGCTAGAATGAGAGCGGGACCTCCCCCGGTCGTCTGTAGGTCAGAATGAGAGCGCGACCACCCCCGGTCACCCGTGGGTCAGAATGAGAGCGCGACCTCCCCCGGTCGCCCGTGGGTCAGAATGAGAGCGCGACCTCCCTCGGTCGTCTTTGGGTCAGAATGAGAGCGGGACCTCCCCCGGTCGTCCGTAGGTCAGAATGAGAGCGCGACCTCCCCCGGTCACCCGTGGGTCAGAATGAAAGATCGACCCCCCCTGTCACCCGTGGGTCAGAATGAGAGCGGGGCCTCTCCCGGTCGCCTTTGGGTCGGAATGAGAGCACGGACACGGCGACTACGTCCTGTGAACTTGGTAAACTATGTAGACGACTAATATCCACAGTGTTAAATTACCGTCTCACAAACGATCGCAATGTAAACGCAAAAGCAAATACAATCACAACAAAACTGAGGAATCGAATTATGCATCACCTGATGAGAGAAGCTATACTTCAGGCACCGGAAACCTCGCCGGCGACGGACCGGATTTACTTTCACCGCGAGACGAAAGCTGCGGGACGCGACTCATCGCGTGGCACCACAACGCGTGACTCTGCCTTGTCGGGCCTTCAACTACGACAGCGGAGACATCCCGCCGTTGAGCGCGCGCAACGCACTGTTGTCACCACCGAGCGCTGTTGCTGGCGGTGAAAAACGTGCCAATCGAGTCGGACACGGCCAGCGTCCGTCCGCGGCGAGCCTCGAGGGTGGGCCGACGGCGGTCAGGCTGACGGCGCGCTGTCGCAGTCCAGTCCCAGCTCTGAGACGACAACACCATCTGTCGCGCAAACATACATCAGGTCTGGTCTGGTCTGGTCCTCCTCCAGCCGGCGGTGGTCAGGCCGCTGACGCAATCCAGTCCCAGCTCTGAGACAACACCATCTGTCGCGCAAACATGCATCAGGTCTGGTCTGGTCTGGTCTGGTCCTCCAGCCGGCGGCGGTCAGACCGCTGTCGCAGTCCAGTCCCAGCTCTGAGACAACAACACCATCTGTCGCGCAAACATACATCAGGTCTGGTCTGGTCTGGTCTGGTCCTCCTCCAGCCGGCGGAGGTCAGGCTGATGGCTCGGTGTCACAATACCGTCCCAGCTCTGAGACAATAACACCAGCTGTCGCGCAACATCAATCAACATGTCTGGCCCGGCTCTCCTCCAGTCCATGCATCTCGCTCTTCCTTCAATCGGTCCGGCTCCATTGCGTTCGCTATAGCGCAACTATTTGAATAACACAGCACAGGAAGCTTTGACTTAAACTCGCCCTAACACCGGTACCCTACGAACCCAAACGCAATTTGCGCTACACAAATCACAATGTTTCGAAATGACGCAGCGGGAGTCATGCTAATTTAAAGCGATAGTGTGGCCAGTTAAAAAAATTACATCAGAAAAAAACATCAGGAGGACAGCTGCAATACTGAGGAGCGTAGCTACCCATTCTCCTCGTTCTGGACTTGTCTGGAATGTGCGAGCCAATTCCGATGAACAACCCAAAACAGTTTTCTTGTTCAATCATCAGAACACGACACTGCCCCGGGATCCGTCGGTCGGAGCACTGATGATACATCATTGGGGATATTTTGATATACAATTATTGAACCATATATTGCACCAGCTGCTAAACTCGCTACTTTATCATTTCTTCGTCGGTTATTACTGACACCCCGACTCGTCCCGACAGACTGTATGTTTTCCACAATTCGGCGTTCTGCCTCGGAAGCGCACCACGATTCTCAATAAAGCACCACTACCCGTCATATACGAACTCCACCGGGCTGTCCATGGTGGGATGAGCCAAACATCTGGACAGCATTCCGCCTCCTTCCACTTGGGAACCAGTCAGAAGTAGAGAGAAACTTCTCAGGCTCGGCTCATCTACCCTCTTCACCGATCACGATTCAGCCAGCTGCCCGACAAACTGTCGATCGAGACGATGGGCCCCGCAAACTGTCGATCGAGACGATGGGCCCCACAAACTGTCACCGCGTGCGACCGTCATTGAGTGAGACTGCAGTCTAAACGAGCAGACCCTTGTGATTGGAATGAACCTCCTGTTCTGTGGTGCTCGGTGTAGTCCGATATTTTAGGTAAGGGTCTCGCGAGCAATGGAACCCTAAACGGCCACGTGGTTCACATGGTATAGGTAGGATCATCACCATATCCAACCAGAGGTGATGCAATGAGCAAGGACATGACTGCATAATCACTCTCTCTCACTAAATCTCTCCCTCCCTCTTCCCCCCCCCCCCTTCTTCCCTCTTCTCTCTCTCTCTCTCTCACTCTATCTCTCTCTCTCTATCTCTCTCTTCTGCCATGGCGGCGGGTTTAGAGTTCACCTCGAGGCTAGAACGTTTTGGAACTTGTTTTGAGAGTTACATTCATATGGGCGTTTGACATTTTGTGGATTTCCGTGCTTTCGAGCAAAGTAACCTCTGAATCTTGGAAAATATATTGAAATACCAAACGTCACGTCGTCCATAAGCGTTTGATTTCAGCATCTATTCATCTTGCAATCGCATCAAGCACCCATCGCTGATGATGCAATGGCTTAAACTTGGGAAATTTTAGACCCACCCACCCAGTTTGCATCATACACAAATAGTGAGTGTATGCTCGTCCCCGATATTGGGGCCAAAGTCAAAACGAAAGCTTCGACCGTCCATTGTTTTTGCATGGGACCAACTGCCGACGTGTGCCCCATAATCTGTCCCCATGCCTCTTTGGATCCACCTGGGCAATCATCATGCCAATGCATGTGGCGTAAGTAACGACATTCTCGCTCGTTATCCCAAGGTAATATTATCGAAATGAGGAGTCGAATGTGCACAGGTGCATGATCCACACTTACATGTACGTACGGAACTAGCTGAGACGGTGGGGTCAACTTCTGGAAGCATTCGCAAGCATAATTCTGGCGAGAATTAACATCACCTTCTTATAACAATGGTGTCATTTTGCACCACCTGCGGCAACCACAGATGAGGAGGTACACGACCACACCCACGTCTACGCCCTGTGATCCGTAGAGTCGATGGAATCCGAGAAATGTTAGCTTTCAACTAAGACCAATCATTGCCACCAGCGGCGGGCATAGATCCGCTTCTGCGACGCACTTCACGCGGTTGCAACAGAGCCTCTGTAAACCATGATGACCAATTGTCTTCGGCCTCTGGGAATGGGCGTCGTGTTATCCATAATAGGCACGCACGTGGAGGACATGTATCGTGACATAAATAAATAAATAAATAAATAAATAAATAAATAAATACATATGGTGCTACCGTTGTCGGAACCTTGCTGGCGCCGTCCGCAACAGGCCCACACTGTTGCCCAATGGTCTGCCGTGCCAGACCATTGCCAACCAACATATGCCACGCTGTTGCGGAATGGTTGGCCCGCCCAGCAAGGTGCGCCAGGAGGCTAGACTGCGCCGCAATGATCGCGCCGAAATGTGCACTGTGCAGTTTGACTCTGGACGGTAGTTCTTGCTGGAGGTTAGACTGTGCCGCAGTGGTCGCGCCGCTCCACCGCCACAGTGTGGACGGGGAAGGAGGCGACTTGGAGTGGGTGGCTGCAGATGCCCTGTAGCTCGACGTCCGTGAGGTCGGTTGTCAGCGGCGGCTCGGTGATCAGCTCCTTCTCCCAGTCAAGCAGCTCCGTGTAGTGGGTGGCGGCGAAGTTGATGGTCGGCAGCTTGAACGGTCTGACTCCCTCTTGCGGTTGCTGCCGACACCGTTGGATCACACCCACGGCCCGGGCGCGCACCGCAGCGTCAGAGTCCGCCACCATCGCCAGCAGAACAGCCTCCGGATGTACCCAGTAGGCGTTCCGCTGCATCACTGGCCTGATAATGTCCTGCAGCCGAGTGGGCAGCATCCGTCGGAGCTCCACGCTTCGCATGCTGTTCAAGGTGCTGCTAGTGCAGGTGCTGTTGGCCCTGATGTAAAACCACATAGTGATGTAGTGACCCATCAGGAATGCGACCAGCTGGGTCAACTCGGCCGTCGGTGACGCTGACCCGATGCAGACGCGCAGCAGTCGCGCGGCCAGTGTGAGCCACCTGCGATAGCCGCCAAGGCAGCGTTAGACAAGCTATATAAAATTTATAATAAAAAAACGTAGGCAAACGGACAGAAAACTAATGTTGATGTAGAATGACAAATGAACATTGGCTCATTGGGCCACTCTTGTCTTATAAAGACACTTCTCATCTAAAATTGTAGTATCAAATATTATAAAGCTAATATACTTGAGAACTGAAATAATTGGGACATGACCCCACCAGCTTCCCCGTTCCATTGACATGAATTGACTAGCGCGCTTAAGTGTCTGAATTTCAGTTTAGACACTTTCGGTTGTTGACAACGGCTCGTACGTACCTGGCGTGATTAACAGGTCCGATCTGGCGATGCGCGTCGCTGCCGTCCAGAAGTTTGCCGGCATCCACCCCTCTGGCGAGTCGGTAGAGAAGCTGCTGGTCCGTGCTGAGGTCAGCCACCAGCTGGTCCGGGAGGTCTGGCAGTGGCCCCGCCACAGCGCGGAACGACGCCACTTCTAGGCGGTGGACGTCGCCACTGGCGGCCCGACCCAGCGGTCCCGAGAAGGACTTGGGCCCGGTGGTTGAGCCGTCCAGTTCGGTGAACACCGCCCGCAGGAGCAGCTCATTCGCGTGGAGCTGGCAGACGAACCAGTGGACGGCACGAGGCGAGTCTTGGCTCAGCTCAAAGAGCCGGCACGCGCCGCCATCCCTGCCGGTGTTAACGGCGGTGCCGTCGCAGCCGAGCACTCTGACGTCGGCGGCGTTGTCAATGGCGATGTCAGTCAGTTTCCTCACTTGGTGGATGGCTCGTCCACTTTCCGGAGTGAAGTGTGTGAGGTATTTTGAGCCAGGCTCCACCACCACCGCCACATGTTCTTCTTTCATTGTGGTCGATTTGCCGGTGAATGTTTCGTCTTCGCGGCCATCAAAATATAATGTTTTTTAATATAGTTTCCGAAAAGCTTTTCTACACGTGACCAAATTCCCAATTCCGGGACAAAAGTCAGGTAAAATTGAGGACATGACATTTGCTTTGTTCAATGATTTACCAAGGTTAAAGTTAATATGAACTTCAATCTCCTTAGCATTCGTAGGATATTAGCTTTACAATGTTATGACACTGAAAAGGTTCTGGGGGGGGATGGTGTTCGCGCACCCTTAACCATAACGTAGGCCCTCCCGTTTTACTGACATGACCTGCGGTAAGATGCTGGGGAAATGGATGCCGCTGCTTGACGCCTCAGTAGTCGGACACACACTGAACGAGGGACGAAAATATCGAAACGCCAAGGGTAATCCAGCCGAGAAAAGACCCGAGGGTTCAGGCGGCTCTGCGCCGGTCCACTGAGCAAACAAACAGGGCGCGAGCGCTACCGGCCGAGGGAAGGCCCTTTATTTGCATAACCTCTTCCTACGGGCAGGGGTACCCCATCAGCCGCCTCCCACAGGTCCGGTAGCTTCCATGTGCGATGCAAAACGAATTGTGCAAAACGAACGAAGATATATAAATGAAAGGCATGTCTGTCGTTAAATAGGAGAAATTAGTTCTGGGGTGTCGCGTTAACAGCAGTGGCGGATCCGGGATTTGCGCAAGTAGGGAGCGAAAGCCTTTTGGGCCCCTCCTTTGGTTTTTGGGCCCCCTGTAACTTAGAAGGGCCCCTTAAAAATTAGTGAATTTCCTCAATATATTGAGTAAAAATGGCTCTTGGAGCCAAGAAAGTCCCCTGGGGACAAAATGGGCCCATTTTTTCGAAGCCCAAGGGACCATTTTTCGGAGCCCAAGGTCCCCTTTTTCAGGGCCCAAGGAAGGGGACATGGTCCCATGACCCCCTTCTGGATCCACCACTGGTTAACAGACGCTAAAACACACCTGCCCTTGGGCGCGGCGGCGCGGCTCGAGCCGCCGCCTGGTGTTAGTGTGCGCGTAACTAACGAGGAGACTTCAACGCCGGGCGTCACTGTAAGGGGTCAAACTTGCCACGCTCGGCGCAGGCTGGGTTTTTTATCCAGATTTTTTAAATTACATTTTCTGGCTCCAGACATGCCAGGGACCAATAAATTCATAGTAACACAGCACATAAAAATAAACAGTTATTCGACGATACACCCTACTGTGCAGTGTACAATTTTGTTTGACTATTATTCACCGTGATGACACGCCGGCTCCGGCAAGCGCTAAGCACTCCCCGACAAACCATGCACCCACCGACAAACCATGCACTCACCGACAAACCATGCACTCACAGACAAACCATGCACCCATCGACAAACCATGCACTCACGCAGGCGGGCGGTGCGTCCGTGCTGACGGACCACGCGCCCGCGTCAGCGGACGCAGCTGCCGTGCTGGCGGGCCACGCGGCTTCGCCCAGCGTGCGTCCTCCGTCAGCGCGGACCAGCCAGCCACAGGCCAAACCGGCGAGTGTTGAGTAGACGCAGCAAACCCACCGGGTGCTGAGCTTCTCGGGAAGCCTCCAAAACTGCAAAGTTATCGGCGCTCTCAGCTGAACTGTGGCGGTGTACACCGGGCTTCAGACTGTACACCGGGCTTCAGACTGTACACCGGGCTTCAGATTGTACACCGGGCTTCAGACCGTACGCCGGGCTTCAGACTGTACATCGGGCTTCAGACTGTACACCAGGCTTCAGACTGTACACCGGGATTCAGACTGTACATCGGGCTTCAGACTGTACACCAGGCTTGAGACTGTACGCCGGGCTTCAGACTGTACACCGGGCTTCAGAGTGTATACCGGGCTTTAGACTGTACCTCTCAGGCTTCAGACTGTACACCGGGCTTTAGGCTGTACACCGGGCTTCAGATTGCGACGCAGTACCTGCCCCCGAGCGGCAGATCCAGTTAGGCTGTTCCGCAGTACACATTCCGAGCGGCAGGCCAGGCAGGCCATGCTGTGCCGCAGTACCAGGCATGGCCGGCGGGTCCGCCGGGCCAGGCTCTGTCGTCGCCTCCATCCGCCCATATTTGGGATGCTTGACGTGGCGGGACCGGGCCAGATCGTGGGTGGAGAGAAACCCAGCCACGACCGACTCAAGAGGGAGGGTTCGGACGACCGGATGTGATACAGACTGGGTACAGACTCGAGGTGTCATGAGGTGATCCGGACAAAAGCGGATCAAGTAGCCTCCAAATAGGAGTCAGCAAACTCGAGCCCTTCCTCACCCCACCAAAATATTCTTCCAAAACGTGCTTCGTTTGGATTGATGTTTGACTAAGGGCGTTTCGGTCACCTGCTATTTCAAGACAATGGGATGAAGGATGCACAGAAAATAGTGCAGAGAGAAGGATAACTAAGATACAGGTGGGGCGGGGAAGGCCGGAACCGTCTTGATGTATCTTTGTCATCTTCGAGGCTGTCCGCATTGTGAGTCATTATCATTACCACGGTCGTCATATAGCACACAGGAAGCAATACAGCACACTGATTAATATAGATATAAGCGTCATAACGACCAATAACAGAACATCTTTTTTTTGTGTCTTTAATCAAGATCGCCATCACAAGTAAAACCTCCATGAAAATGCCCTACTTTCACCGCGTATGTTTGATATTCCTAAATGATGCAGATGCAAATGTGGAACAACACGCATTCGCAAAGTAAATGAGTTGAACGAACACACCATGCAAATCAAAGAGCCAACAGCCTCACTAAGTGCAGGCCGCGAAATCATCGGAACTATACAGACAACCGCAAAAGCATTTCTCTCTATCACGTTCGACGATGCATTTCTTTCTGTTTCAGATACTGATTGAATTGACCCAAATAATTTCCTCTTATCCCTGCAGCTTTGCGGCAAACAGCTGTTCTCAAGTACTCGGAGCCTAACCATCGAAAGGTCGTTACAACCACTTTAACAGAATGATTTGCATTCCGTGATTTCACTTGCTCTGGGGTAAGCACTGTATGCCATACGGAATTGACCTTAAGAAAAATTGTTCTCTACGTTCTAAGGAATCCTCACTAACGGACGTAGTATAGGCGTTCACATCATATATAGCATTTCAGGAAACAGTAATGACAGCCGGAGCATGATATGTGATCCGTGGAAAAGGCGCTTTGACAGGT
The DNA here is from genome assembly GCA_034440575.1 of Imbricaverruca yamaguchii. Taxonomy (NCBI): domain Eukaryota; kingdom Metazoa; phylum Arthropoda; class Thecostraca; family Neoverrucidae; genus Imbricaverruca; species Imbricaverruca yamaguchii. The sequence continues at coordinate 64,170 of JAOTOL010001233.1, forward strand.
CTGAAACCATTAATCTCTTGTCTTCCGCAATCAACACAAAGGATAGCATGCTCGATGGGAAGTGCTGCAGTACTGGGAATGTATTTACTCGCCTAAAATTAAGATACTATGTGTCCTATGTCTAGCAAGCCAGGATGAAGTTTAGCTGTTTATTAAAATTGTTGCTAGTTGGGCCGAAGGACTGTGGAAAAAAATGAGTTGCTTGCAAACAAAGTGTGGGTCGGTGGCAGAACGAATGGCAAATACCTTCATCCTAGGCAGGGCAAAGACAGCAGACCACCTACTGGTGGTCATGAGAAAGGGCAGCAGGTGGTGAACTCGGGGAGCGATGATTGTTTGGGTCGAACACAATATTGTACGCATCTCAAGGCATTTTTGGGGGGTTCGGAATGGCAGGACGATCACGATAAGCAATGTCAAGTCAATATAAAGAATTATGTCCAAAAGTGACGAAAGTCGTAAACTACTCGACATTTTGCTAAAGCTCGATGACCGATATTGGCTCCTCCTCTGCGAGGAAATTACTTCAAGGTATTCTATTGCACACAATTTCATGGCTCAATGTTCAAATTATCGAAAGTTGAGAGATCACAGTCCTCCGCCTGTTCATAACCTCATTCACCTGTCCATGAATATAGTTATCTTTTCACAGACATGATAGTTGAGGTACCGACACACTAGTCATGTAACTTGCATAGCTTCGGAGTTCGTCCTCTTTGTCAATCGTTCCTAAGCAAACCTACTACGGATATCCATCAGACAATCTCATCTTCCTACTTGTATACAATGAATTCCGCCTTTGGCGTACATCACCCATTTCGACGGCAACCTCTTCCCAAGGGAATCAGCACTGAAGCAGACTCAGTGAAGAAGCCGTCCTACCGAAATGACTGCATTGCGTCGTAAGCTCTCACAGATATAATCGATGAGCAAAAAACAAATGTCAGAGACGCTCAAGAACAAGCCGTGGGCCCTTAGGTAGCCACATGTAAGACGTTAAATCTAGCGGCCAGGAGCGTCGCCACCGGGGGGGAAGAGGGGGCAATTGCCCCCCCCATGCCGTTAGACTGGGTGGGGGGGGGCGCCGCCCCCCTGAAATTTGAGGAGGCCCCCAGGACGAAAAGGAGGCCCCCAGGACGAAAACGAAACCTCCAGGACGAAAAGGAGGCCCTCAGGACGAAAAAGAGGCCCCCAGGACGAAAAGAGGTACCTCAGGACGAAAAGGAGGCCCCATGACGAAAAGGAGGCCCCCATGACGAAAAGGAGGCCCTCCAGGACTAAAAAGAGGCCCCCAGGACGAAAACGAAACCCCAGGACGAAAAGGAGGCCCTCCAGGACTAATAGGAGGCCCCCAGGACGAAAAGGAGGCCCCCAGGATGGAATGGAGGCCCTCCAGGACGAAAAGGATGCCCTCTAGGACGAACAGGATGCCCTCCAGGACGAAAAGGAGGCCCTCCAGCCCTCAGTTTCCCATTCCTGAACCATACTAAGGGCCTAAAAACAATAGGAGGCCCTAACACAATGGAGGCCCCTTTTCGGGGAGCAGGAGGCCCCCTTTCGATCTCGCCCCCCTGGAAGAATTTCGTGGCGACGCCACTGCTAGCGGCAGGTGCTTATTTTCCTGACGTTGGCTAATATAGCAAATCATCCAATCAAATGTGTGTTCCGATCAATGTTCATATGAGCTAAATAGTTCCATGTGTGCTTTGTCAAGTGTAATTAGATGTGTGCTTTGTCCAATGTCAAACGACAGATAGAATCATGGCTTTCACGCGGGTGAACCAGTCAATTTTTTAGAGACACTGGTTGGACGCCAGTGGAGGCCACTGCCTACCTGTGTTGCACGCTTGCTGATGCAACTGTGTTCTTACGCGGTGCGTGCGTGTGGCATCTGATGAGATCCAGAGCAACATCCAACCGTGTTTGTCTAATGGAATTTCCGCACTCGAAGCACGTCCGCATCTCACTCGTCCGGCGACGGCCACCTCACGAGACGAGTGTCGACCGGCGGCTCTGACCATCGGTCACCATCCGGAGAAGAGCCCCTCCCCACCATCCGGGGAAGCGCCCCTCCCCACCCTCCTGGCGACGCGGCGGAAGACAGCGGCCCGCCTCGCACGGCCGCGTGAGAAGAGAGCCGTGGCGACCGTCAGCGTGACGTCGAGACTAGAGGTGGCGAATACACAAAATGTCGGGACCGAAGCCCGGGGCCGGCCGGTCTGATGCTACCAAGCCCAGGACCGGTCGGTCTGATGCTACCAAGCCCGGGACCGGTCGGTCAAAATGCACTGTAAAGCCTGGTCAAGAAACCGGTTTAGTAATACATGGATATGCCACACAAACTTGCAGCATAATTCATTTTTATGTTAAATGCAGGCGATAATAGGCAAGGCATGTGATCTTCGAAGACCTTATTCATTGTCAGAAGAAGAATTGAAAACAGACCTGTTATTAAAGCACTTCTCGCATTAGGATGTATGAATAACAACATGATGAGTGCAAGACAATCCTTAAAATGATCAGCTACTACTCAATTATCATCTATAATCTAAGGGTAACGAAATTAAGAGTATATGAGGCCACCTTGATTCATTCTGAGCTCAATAACCTATACGATGTGACATGTACCTATATAATAATAGTACCATACCCTACCAGATTCAGAAACCCAACTCAAAATATTATTCAATTCTTAACCTCATCATAATCTCATGTAAAACCACACAAATGGCATCCCGTACTATCGTTGCCTGCGTGGATGCTGTCCTGAGCTGACACTTTTTTACTTGAATCTATTTCGTGTTGACTGACATGCCTGAAATAGCGTATGCATCACAAATCCCTTAACACTCGCACGTCCGGAGGTCCGGGCCAACTTCGCATGTCTGGGGGGGGCAGATATATGCCCCCTAAGATCTCTAGAACTATGCTAGCTAGCGACAAGCGGAAAACGGCGTTGGATAACAGGTGACGGGCTCTATCGAAAGTGCTTCGGTTATTTTTCGCTCAGGTCAACATTCAGGTCACTGGGTCATCATAGGTCAAATTCGACCAGATCAGGTGGGACTCAGACATTGACACCTATCTCAGGACCTGTAACATATATAAACAAACGGCGAACGCTATTCAGCAGTCCTTGAAATGCGCTACCGACAATAGGCGGTGTAATTTAAAGTCAGGCCAACCGAAACTCAGGTCAAGGTCATGAAGTTATGACCTCAGGTCAAGGTCATGAAGTCGCCTAGGGTGGTCATGCAATGTATCAACCGACACGTCCTGGCGATAAAAGCACAATGACGGTAATTTCAGCCTTCTAGCTCAATGCAGTGCGATATACCGCGCAAAAATGTGTAGTGATCTCAGGTGACCTCAGAGACCTTGGTGAGGTCACTGAGCAAAAACGTCAGCGGCAACATTGAGCATAGCTTCCATCTACATGCCACAACCGTTGTGAGATCATTCCGAGCGCAAATATGTAACCAAGAAACATTTGTATATTTTACCATAGCCCTATAATGCGGAAGCCATGGCCGCGACCTGACCTAAGGTCAATGGTACGAAAAAAAACGAGATACATATTATGGTCCTTGATGAGATCATGACGTGTTATAAGTTTGAAATCAATCGCCAAATTATTGTTGAAGTTAGAACTCCGAGTGTCGCCAAATTACGCCACACACTAGGTTGTCTTGTTACAAGTCCAGGCGTCCCATCTCTGCTGATAGCCAAAATGCCACCCAAACGATTGATAAGTTGGTTCCCGGTAGCTGTGAGATTGAATGGGCAGAAAAGAAAGACAGCAAGAAGAAAACGGTCGAAGATTGTTGCCAATATTCAGAGAGGATAATCATTTCCCGGTATATTTGTGCAGCGGGGTCATGGATGTCCTGTCGCCGACCCAACGGTGATTCTTGTTTCGTGATCTTGCGAGCGAAGGTGCTGATACAGAGGCTGCCTGGCAGCATCGACCACTGCTCTTTGACAGACACTGTAGACACAAAAGTGGCGAAAGGTGGACGTGCCAAATATCTTGGACAGAGAGGCATTGTCAAAACTTTCCCAAGGGAGCTAGCCTGGCGCAGTGGCGCTGGTGGTACGAGGTGAAGTCTACTTGCATTCATTAAAATTGGAGACACGATGTTCCAGGCGCCGACAGACCTCCACTTGAATATTCTAGGCACGGGGCGGAGCGGAAGGTTCCCATCATCCCTTTGCTAAATTACTCCTTCATTTCATCACCTCAGTCCCTGATCGACAGACGCGGCGGAGTCTGCCACTTGATCGTCTTATCTGCTGACTGGCTGACGAGCGAGAACTGGAGCGTCGACCGTCGCGACAGGAGCGGATATAATGGGAACAACACGGCTGATAGATAATGGTCTAGCACAAGTGTCACCGAGCCAGACGCAGAGACAGTGCGAGAGGCAGAGCGAGAGAGAGAGATGAGATGGAGGGAGAGACACAGGAACAATCATATATATGGAGCGACGAGGTGAGGGGACAGCACAAGAGGCAGACAGACAGACAGACAGACAGACAGACAGACAGACAGACAGACAGGCAGACAGACAGGCAGACAGACATACAGACAGACAGACAGACATACAGACAGACAGACAGACAGACAGACAGACAGACAGACAGACAGACAGACAGACAGACATACATACAGACAGACAGACAGACAGACAGACAGACAGACAGACAGACAGACAGACAGACAGACAGACAGACAGACAGACAGACAGGCAGACAGACATACAGACAGACAGACATACAGACAGACAGACAGACAGACAGACAGACAGGCAGACAGACAGACAGGCAGACAGACAGGCAGACAGACAGACAGACATACATACAGACAGACAGACAGACAGACAGACAGACAGACAGACAGACATACATACAGACAGACAGACAGACAGACAGACAGACAGACAGACAGACAGACAGACAGACAGACAGACAGACAGACAGATAGACAGACATACGGTCAGACAGACAGACAGACAGACAGACACACAGACACACAGAAAGACACACAAACAAACAGACAAACAGACAGGCATACAGACAGACAGACAGACAGACAGACAGACATACACACAGACAAACAGACAAACAGGTAGACAGACAGACAGGCATGCAAACATACAGACAAACAGACAGACCGACATCCACACAGACAACAGCCAGACAGACATACAGACAAACAAACAAACAGACAGACAGACAGACAGATAGACAGACATACGGTCAGACAGACAGACAGACAGACAGACACACAGACACACAGAAAGACAGACAGACAGACATGCACACATAGATACAGACAGACAGACAGACAGACAGACAACAGCCAGGCAGACAGACAGACATACGTAAAGACAGACAGGCAGACAGACATACAGACAGACAGACAGACAGACATACATACATACAGACAGACAGACAGACAGACATACAGACAGACAGACAGACATACAGACAGACAGACAGACAGACAGACAGACAGACAGACAGACAGATGTGCAAACAGACAGACAGACAGGCAGACAGACAGACAGACAGACAAACAGACAGACAGGTAGACAGACAGACAGGCATGCAAACATACAGACAAACAGACAGACAGACAGCCACACAGACAACAGCCAGACAGACATACAGACAAACAAACAAACAGACAGACAGACAGACAGATAGACAGACATACGGTCAGACAGACAGATAGACAGACAGACACACAGACACACAGAAAGACAGACAGACAGACATGCACACAGAGATACAGACAGACAGACAGACAGACAGACAGACAGACAGTGTTGCTGCGCCATCTGGTGGGTGAAACAAAGAGCACGGACGGGCGTGCCTCACACAATAGCGCGAGGAAGGCAATGACGTGGCGAGAACGTGCGCTATCAGCGCTATTTTTCAACGTTTCCAACGGAGCTTGGTGCACGATGCCACAAAGAGGCCAGCGGGTTCTTCTGCGATGTCTGGCATTGACGGTACGGTGGCGAGCGGCGTTCCGACCTCTTTTGTAGGCGCCAGTACAGGCGAGGGGACCAGCGTTCGACCGACCAGTTTTCTCGTCGTCCAATGCTGGGTTGCACGCCAGGGATGGATTACTTTTTCACTGCTGGTTTTAGGAGTAGTTATTTTGCCAAGGTAAATTCTTACCAGAACAAAATTGTCTGGAGGTACTTTCACACTACTTGATTTCATAGTTGTGTGATCTGACCTGACCTGGAAATTATTGCAGTTGCAAGCATTGCAGTAAGGATGCTTCATATGCTACTGACAATCTCAAATCAAATCAGTCCATTCTAGTTCTCAAATGACATCGTAGAACAACTCCAGGGGTGAAAACAATGCTAAAACGATTAAAAAATATATGGATCAAAACAAAGTCAAAACAATGGGATGGGGTCAAAGCAACCAAACCCAATGCAAGCGAGGGCTAAAATAATGTTAGAGCATGCAAACACAACCCAAACCAAAGCCCAAATTGACATATGAAAGCCGTGGAACAAAGCAGCCAATTTGCCACCTACTATTCACCTACTTAAGCTTGGAGATAGGGTAAAAGACAATTTCTCACAAAATCGTGTTTCGGCAACTTCAACGGGGATGTGGCGCGAATATATTTAAAATGCAGATACGCCCTAGGCACAACACTGCAGCTCTGACTCGTCCAAAATTACGCAAGCCTCATGTTATCTGTGAAAGTGTGCAATCTCTACAAAATATATACTCAACTAAGATTCAATTAACCACAGTTATCCATCACTGTTTCACCTCATGCGCTCTAGCATTTACACCTGCTTCACATCGTCCAATCAGAGTGGTGCACGTGACCGGGCACATCGCGCCGAGATGACGTATTCGAGCCGGCAATCTTGAGTCGAACTTCCTGACGGCGGTCAGCGGCCGGCGCGCCGCTGTCCGGTCACGTGCCGACCAGCTAATCCGGCCACGCCGGCGTACGTCCGCATCGGTCACGGCGGCCGGCCGGCGTGTTGCACGTGTTGCTGGCTGCCGACGTGTTGCTGGCCGGTGTAACACGTCAGCCGGTGTAACACGCCGGCCGAGCCGAGGCGGTGGCCAGCGGTGGCCAGCGGTGGCCAGCGGTGGCCAGCGGTGGCCGGCGGTGGCCAGCGGTGGCCAGCGGTGGCCGGCGGTGGCCAGCGGTGGCCGGCGGTGGCCAGCGGTGGCCGGATTACACCGCGGGCCGAGATACAGCTGTTGTGAAGGCTGACGGTCGGCTTTATCGCCGCCGCCGCGCCCAGCCGCCGCTCGCGCTCGGCCCGAAACGGAAACGGCTTTATGACACCATGGGTCACATTGGCAACGCTCAGGCCGAATTATGGCCCGTCGGGATGGGCGGCAACAGCCGCTCGGCGACGGTCCGACCGAACGCAAAGTCGCCCCGGGCCCTGTTGAGGCGAAAACTTTGAGAAACCCGCGAAAGCGTTCCTGTGAGACGCCAGCAGGTTGATCTTACGCACATAAAGATAAAACATAAAAAGACGCATAAAAAGCTTATATTCTCTGCAGATGATACGGAAAGTTGTCCTATGACACTTCAAATAAACATCACCAGTGAAACGTGCACAGGTGCATGTGCAGGAACATGACTACATTAGTAGTGAGTTTGCCTTATGTATTGCAACGCTCCAGACTTGGATTTCTCGGCACTTCGGTGCTCAATATTACTCCGCACCAAGCTTCCGCCGTACACCAACCAGGCAGACCAGGTGGACGGTGCAGTGTAGCTGGAGTCGTGAACTTGAAGCAAACGAAACAAACAAAAAATATCGCGTATTTCTTATATTGTCGCAGACCACTTGAAATAGTTAAATTTCTGGTAGGGTGCTCTCGGCTATTAAGTCGCGAGAAGATGCTAGCAGCCGGTCGAAAAACGAAGACGACTTCAAGAGTGACTATGGTACTATGGTATGGACTATGGTACTATGGTAAGGCAGCCAAATAGCGCACTCCCAACATAGAAGTGTTTGTGGTGACCAGCTCCCAGGCGCGCACCCAGGATTTTTCCATGGGGGAGGGCGGCCGGACCGAAAATGGCACTTGGGCGGCTCAAAAAGGGCACCTGACCAGCTCCAAAAGGGCACCTTGCGGCCCGGGGCACCATGGAAGGTTTGTTGACCAGGGGGGGGGGGCGTTAATTTTCCATGCCGCATATGACAGGAAAGGGCAGTTTTGGGCCCAAAGGGCACCTTTGGCACGGGCGGGGCACATAAGGCAGGTGATTGGCGGGCTAAAGTTGGGACATTCCGGCCAAGGGGGCACTTTTCGGTCAAAAGGGTACTTTTGGCCAAAAGGGCACTTTGGTCTCATGGGGGGCCCGGGCCCACTGGGCCCCCCTCCGGTGCGCCACTGCCAGCTCCTATACGGTACATAGGCAAGCAAGGAAAGCAAGGAAGACATCAACACGGAAGACATCAACACGCGCACATTGAACATTTGCAGAATGTGACACACCTCTGCAAGAGTGATATCTTAACTGGCAACCTTGTGTGAAATAGAATATACGCTATTGCGTGTGCAACACTGGCGATTTGCTACCAGATTCGGAAGAAACGGTTCCGGTATTGCCTTGCAGTAATCACGATGACGACGCCCGCCCAGTCACGACACTCGTTACGTATGAGCTGACCTTGCTTAGGATCACGTCGGTGCACAGCACACAGCCCCACCCGAAGCGTGAATCGCACTGGATCTTATCTTTTTACGAGCGCCTGTATCTTGTGGAACAATGTATGCAATGCACATCATCATGACTGCCAAATGGCCGACCGTTTCGCTTCTGAATTATTGTCACAATGTTGGTGCCTTTTCTGCACCTCGTGGATATGTTTTTTCTGTACTTCTTACAATAGCCGAGTCTTTAAAAAAAAACAATTTTACCCATTCGCTGTCATGTTAATGGCCTTTCTCCTTTGGTCTGTACCTTGCTCTTGTTCATCTCACCATTAGTCAGACGGTGTGCATATCATCAGGTAGAGGGCCGACACCGCCGAACGTAGCGCCGGCGGACGCAGTGCCGGCGCCGACAGGTGCCGCGTCGCTCCCGTTGGATGCAGCGTCGAAGACGACGCAGGGAATCGTGCCACATGCATGAGAACAGATTCGAGGGGGAATTCGCCCCGCGGCTATAAGGGAGGGTCACTGGAGTCATGTATACTCTTTCGCCCCCCCCCCACAGGAGTCGATAATGACGCGAGACCAGAGGGTAGACCGAAATAAAAAAGTGAGAGGAAAAGGTAATATCCACCCCCCCCCACGCCCCAAATCGCACGACAGACCAGTTCCTGTAGTCGCCGTTAGTCACTCCCCTTTGAGTTCGGTGCTCTTCTGGAAAACGTCACCGTCGTTTCCTAACTTGTTTGTGATTTGGGGTGAAATGTGGATTGCATGGCGCCCTCTAGCCAATTTTGGCCCCCTGAAGGGGCACCACCACTCATTAGCGAAGTGCTAGATCACTGAGCATTCAAGCGTAAGGAGGAACACCACCTGTATATGCGTAATAGAGGCACTACTTGTGTGCGTTAATTGAACACCAGATGCTCTAAAAGAGCATACCCAACACCCAGCGCTCTTCCACTCAACCCATGCACTCTCGGTAATTCCCATCCTCCGCTTCGAGAAAATTGTTTGAACTGGCTTTTAAACGAGTCATCACATTTGCCATTACAAGCTATAAATTTTACGAAAATGTGAGGCAACTGATTTGGTGCAATATTGTTTTGAGTAATTTTTGTCAACAACATTCAGTACTTAACCTCGAAAACAAGCTTTTAATTACCTATGTCAGTAGAGGGCAGTGCACACACATATACACGTCTATCCTGCGGAATTCGTCAGACTACTGACTTCTGCTGGGTGCATCCTTCCGGTGCGATGCATGCGCTCTCGGCAAGAAAAGGACAGCCCAGTTTGCGGTTTTATGAATGGTGCGTTATAGGAGTACTCCACGGGTTAAAGGTTAGTACAAAAAATGAACCGGATAGCAACATAGTAAGTAGCCAAAAACTCAAGCCAACATCAGGGCCAACATCGAAAGTAGATGTCGCTGTACCAACCGCAGGATGTGGTCAGATTGACCACTTGAGACGATTACTGAGCACAAAGCTGTGATCAAGCTTATCCATGCATGTCTATGAGTCCTGACTGGTTCAATTCACCCTTGCATCGACTGTTCAGTCTTGTAGTGCATTGTATTTTATGTGGCCTTAACAATACGAATATGCTGGGCATATATCCAACTCGGGAGATACTCGGAGACAGCAAAAGGTCATGCATCTTCTACACATTTCAGATTTGCCCATATTTCTACCAAATTAATGAGACTATTACAAACCTCATTATGCAGACCATCGGTCGACTTTGTGATACTAAGCAGGCCTTTGAATGGCAGAGAAATCCGAGACCATTATAGCTCTTCTAAACTGTTGCCAGCTTCATTTGATACGGCCGTCCGTTACATCACATTGCCATAAAATTAGCGTTTATTGCGTCTGTTCACCACTTGTCTCATCTCTTTCGCAATGGTAATCTAGGTGCTAATTACCTTGGTGTTCGCGGGCAAGTTAACCACATTTTGCTCCCCAACAGGCTACGTTCTGGAGACCAAGCGTTAATAGTCGACAAGGTTCATGCAGCATGCACTATAAAACCCCCGACGTTGAGATAAAAACATCCCGAAGCATCAATATGATTTCTCTCAGGTTTTCACGTCCTACGGTACATTTTTGTTAGTCACATATTCCAGTGACCAAAAAAATGTCAAGTCACGGCGGGTCGCCGAGATTTGATATAAAGAGTGGAAGCCCATCAAAACTTTTAAAATCGAACTCTTAAGTTGGCTTTTGCTGCGAAAAGTTGCTTGAGGAACCAAACATGTGATGCTCGATGCTTTAGAGTAACTGATGCCCGCACATGCTAAGTTAGGCTACCTACATCTCAACACCAGCACCGGATGGAGGCGAGGGGAAATCCCCACCCCTCCTGCGTTTCGAAGGAATCACACAAACCGGTGTGGATATCGTAACGCAACTGTGCGGCGACCTTGCTGCAAATTGAATAGCACATCGCATGCAAGACGAGTGTGCGGCATTCGTTGGCAAATACAGGAACTGAAGGGATGCACACACGACCGGCCGGTCGCCTGCCGGCAGCCACAAAGCACTCGCCGGCGCTGTGGCGAGGTGGTGTCGAGCGCCTGACGAGTCCGCCAGAACCGGCTGTAGCCTGTTTACCATGCCGTTAGGGCTATTGATCCCGGTAATGCTCATGAATACATGTCCTTCCCCCGGAGCCGCTTTGTTGGTACAGGACTACATCGTTGGTGGCAATAGCAAGGACCTGGTCAGAAAGACTGTCGGGACCGGCGGCCTTTTTGACTGGTCTTTTAAGGTCTTTTGACTGGCGCCCGTTTTTCAACCGGACTATCGGTTCGTTATGTTTAAACAATCAACATGAAGTTCGTAGTAAGCCCAATAACGATAACCCCGCGGAACTCTTTGTGAGGTCATTTCAGAATTCAAAGTTTTGCACCGCTCTACTATGTGCCCGCGGGTACGAGGTCGCCGTACCGCAAGGGGGAGCTAGTGGAAGGGACGGACTGGACGACCTGGCCCGCGTGGTCTGGTGACATGCACGGTGGACTATGGAAAGCGTCGACCGTCCCCAATGTGCGAGGCTTCGAGTGATTCGCGGAAAGCATAGGAACGAATGCTGGTGGGAGAAAATGAAAAATTAAAGGATAGGTTTCATTCTTAGTGAACGGGAAAGACTTGAAACGCTGCAACCAAAAGTCATTCATGGTTCGATGGAAAGGCAGCTTGGACAAGCTGGGTAGTGTCGAGAAGGGTCGGGCTGGACTCGGTCTGGAAGGGTCGAGAAGGGTTGGGCCAGAATCGGTCTGGAAGGGCCGAGAAGGGTTGGGCCAGACTTGGCCGGGAAGGGTCGAGAGGGGTCGGATAGGGCTTTGCCGGGAAGGGTCGAGAGGGGTCGGATAGGGCTTTGCCGGGAAGGGTCGACAAGCGTCGGGTCGGGCTGAGTCGTCTCGAACAGGATCACCCTTGACATGATGCGTTGTTTCGCACATACACGGAACAGACCTGGGAGGAATAGGTTTGGGTCGGGTCAGGCCGCTCGCCTGGTAACACTCCGCCAGCAGACGAAGTACCGGGAGGCTGGCCATTCCCCGAGTGTGGCCGTTACCAGCACTGGGTCTGCGCTGACGTGTCCAGTCACCTCCCGGGCAGAAGCTGGCCAGTCGACTCCCACCTCCCTGTGCGGTAATCCCGAGCCCAGCTATCAGCGCCACTCAGGTCGGCGCCGGGCCTGTGCCAGCACCTGTTCTACACCGCCGAGCAAGGCCCGAGTTTGTTCAGCTGAGCTGCAGCACCGGCGCGCACAAGTTTCGCTAACAACGCCACGCCAACAACTAACAACGCGCTAACAACGCCACGCCACGCGTGGCTGGGTACATATAGAAGGTGGCAGGTACCGCCGTGTGGCGGGAAATGCTCGGCTAGCTAGCGAGCCGGCAGGTCGCCGTATCACTACACGGAGCTTCCCACCGCAATCAGCAATATGTGACGGCTGCGACCGGTACAGTTCTTTCATTCCCAACATGAACCGAACGTGGCGTAGCGCCATAATTTTGCTAGCAAACAAACAAATTACCGACACGGTGCAACCTGTGGCGGTGTCTGTATCGATCCGAACCAGTGCACCAGGGGACGGGGATGGCCGAGTGGTGAAGGTGCTGAGCTCTGGACACAAACGTCCCGGGTTCAACAATAGCGCCATTGGGACATTTCCAAGTCCCGCGGCCCGGCGGCAAAACAGCGGGGGCGGCGACATCAGTCGTTATCATACAGTGCGTCTTGAACCACCCAATGAAATAAAAACCAATGCACGCGAAGCTTCACGGACGATCGAAAACTGAATTCCTCATTTTTTCTTCATTTTTAAAAATAAATTTGATCCGAGTTGTTGCTGGGGTGGCTTGAGGAGCCAGGGTTCTATTGCTAAGCAGAGCTTGTTGCGTGAACCCTGGACCCATCTCACGATCGATACCATTTCATTTGGCAATAATACATTCGGCAGTGCCAATACCGCTGCGGCAGGTACTGCTGCGGTGCCACCAGCTCTCCCTCGCAATGCGAGAGGCAATCTTCCTAGCAGCACGACACAGCCACACCACGCGTAACTGCTGCCCCCAACTGAGCGAGATGACGTGCAGGACAGTAATGGCCTGCGCGCCGGCCGCCGCGGCGGAAGGCCGGCATCAGCATGGGATTCAGCAGCGCCGGACCGGATCCGGGGGGGCGACACAACCGCCCGACGGGACGCCGGAATCGGCTCCGGAGGGTCGTCACAAGGTCGTCAGAAGGTCACCAGACGTCAGAGGGTCATCAGAGGATCGTCAGAGGGTCACCAGAGGATCATCAGAGGATCACCAAACGTCATCAGAGGGTCGTCAGAAGGTCACCAGACGTCAGCAGAGGGTCATCAGAGGATCGCCAGAGGATCATCAGAGGGTCACCAAACGTCATCAGGCGGTCGTCAAAAGGTCGCTAGACGTCGTCAGAGGGTCGTCAGAAGGTCACCTGACTTCATCAGAGGATCGTCAGAGGGTCGTCAGAATGTCATCAGGAGGTCGTCAGAAGGTCACCGGACGTCATCAGAGGGTCGTCAGAGGGTCATGAGAGGGTCGTCAGACGTCGTCAGAGGGTCGTCAGAATGTCATCAGGAGGTCGTCAGAAGGTCACCGGACGTCATCAGGGGGTCGTCAGAGGGTCGTGAGAGGGCCATCAGACGTGAGAGGATCGTCAGACGTTGTCTGAGGGTTACAACGGGGTCGGCAGACGTCAACGTGGAAGAAATAGTCTAAGCGGCTGACGGGCAAAGTGAAGTAGCATTCTCACACGACAGGATATGGATATTGGAGGTCACGAAAAGCCAGCAAATGATATCATGCGAAATGATTCGGAAAGGAGCATGAGCAGTAAATGAGAGAACGTATGAATCATCCGTTGAGAAAATCGAATCCTGACCAGTCCATGACAACGGTATGCCAAAGACAAATCTATCTATCTATCCATCAAAATGTATGAATATTTATGGGTCGGTCATCGAGCTTGAAGGCTTCAGTAAAAAATAGTCAACTTTGGAATTTTTGCTGAATCTAGCTAGACCGTCAACTGCCCATTTTCTGAATCCTTCCGATGAAAGGCATTGATTGACATAGGCGTAGGCGCATACCGCAAATGGTTTAAACATCTTAGAATTGGAATGAAGGAAATAATTTAATATCCTCTACACCAATGTATACCATTTTGCCATATATTCGTACCAGGCCTCATCCCGTATTCGGTGCCTGCATTCAACAAGAAGAGAAAACAGTGAGATGGAATGGGGTACATCTATTTGCCAAACTATCATCCACTGCTCCTAATTTTTCGACAACTAGTTCATATGAGCGCATTATACACATTATACTATGCAAAAGCCACGGCTGTACAAACCTTAATCTACAACTCACTGACGATGCCTTTTGCTGACTGTCGTTCTCCTCAATCTTCATTTGCATTATCACGGACAAATGCGATCTCATTCTTCTATTCTCTCCTCCTCTGTTCACCCATCCCTCTCCCCCTTTCTTCCTCTCGCATTCCCTCTCTCCACCATGTCATTTTCGGGAGAGGCGACCTTTGTAAATACGCCAGCTCCCGTGTCTGCCTTCCCACCCGCTGGAGAGGACCTTGCAGCTACGTCTGGCTTTCAGTCACTGCCGTGTTACTCTTGGATCAATTGAGTTCCTGTTTCGCCGCGTCGTTGGTGACCTGTAGGCGAGTGATGACATCCCTGGGCTGACGAAAATCCGCTCTCTCACTGCTCCGGTCAGGAGGACGAGTCAGCCAATCAGAGGTTGACCGCAAGGGAGCCAGAAGAGGAGCCAGGAGGTCGATGAGGTCGGAAAACCGCATGTTCTCGTCAGCAGAGAGGCTGCCATTCGCGTATTATTCCGGCGCGATGTGGCTGCCCAGCTTCTCTGCCATCCCTTGCTCTGCAGCATTCCCCAGCTCTTCGTCAGTGAGGAGCGACGCTGTCCCCCGGCAGCCAATACTGTACTGCATGCCATGTGAGAGTGGGGGTACCAGGTCAGAAGGAAGCACACACTGAAAAAAGGTACAAATAGATAGCGTTTCTCGACCGGAGCGGCAGTCGCTTCACTGGCAAACCAAGCTGGGTTCCACCCTGCGCTGGTGTCGCACGAAATGCTTCTGACCCTTCTCACCGCTTGGATTTCGATGGATGATCCTCGTTTGGAGAAGTTCCGGTGCCATGCCTGCTCCCACTCCAGCCCAACATTCATAGCATCACCCGGGGTCCAATCTCACGGACCCCGGCGCAGGTGAATCACAGAAACCGATGAAATGGTGGCCAATAAAACTGGGCTACATACTCTGTTTTGTTCTCATAGAACCAGCGCAGGGATACAGATGTGGCAGGTGCAGCCGACAAATAGCACCATAAATCGACAACATCATAAATCCAGTAGTGCAACACTTCCTGCGGCCATGCCCGTATCTCTCCACCACACTCTCGGGAATTAAAAAAACATCATTGCAGATTGCTTTAATAGTTCGGGGAGGGGAGAGTCTGGCTGCTTTAGATGGTAGCCCGTAGTCATCAGTGGCCCGCGCTAATGAGGTGTGGTTCCACACTTCATTAGCGCCGAGAGGTTGGTGGATGCCACACAGCAGAAGATGACAGAGCTGGTCGGCCTCGCTGCGTCCGAAAAAAATATACGAGCGGCAACATCTAATCTGACGAGAAGACGCGGCTTCCCTATCTCACAGATGTGTTCTCCTGACTCGTCTTTGCGGGCTTAAAGGTGGGCGGACTTGAGTGGCCGACTCGTTATGTTGACCAGTGGAGTGAGAATACGGATTTTCGTCAGCCCAGTATTGCTAGCACTGGCTCACACGTCACCAACGAACCGTCGGAAGGGGGGGTTCATTTGATTCACGATCAACAAAGCAATGACGAAAAACCAGGCACAGATGCAGGGTCCTCTCCAGCGGGTGGAATGGTACAGACGGGAGCCGACGAACTTCAAAAAGTCGTCCCTCGCGAAAATTACACTGTGGAGAGAGAGAAGAAGAGAGGAGGGAAGAGAGGAAGGAAGAGGAGGAGGTATGGGCGAACTGAGAATAAATATTGAACAATAAAAAGACAGCATCCGTCAGTGCTAAGTAAAATGAAAGTTCGTGACAACGAAAGTGGACAAAGGGAAGTGGGCAAAAGTCGATGAGTTGTTTGGTGTTTAAACAAAATATGTGTTACTGAGGCGTAACATAGGCTCGCATCGACGGGTTCTCGAAAATTGTGTGGTAATATATAATACGCGAAACAAATAAACATGTCCCAACCTATCTTATCTCATTGATTTTTGTTGTTTAATGTTCTGTCTTGATGCAGCTGAGTTCAAACTGGCCCATTTTCCCAAGCTGAAGCTGTCAATCGTAATGCGCGACTCGTAAGCATTAATCGATTTTGGTGCAAAGAGAATCATTGTGTTTGCATTGAACCAAACGATGTGGAAAACGCACAAGGGTCATGCAGTGGATGCAAGGCACATATCCTATCTTTGAAAGAAATACTTCTTAAATACTGAATGTTGTGGGTGTTATCTCTAAAACTGAAGATAATACCATTGTTTTCAGACTAAAGCTGAATGACTTCCCTATCTTGATGACCGTCGGGAGGCCGATGAACATGGCTCCTGGCTGGCTTACAGTTGTATTTGTACACCTTGGCGCAAACAAGAATAGTAGCACTGTTTTCTACGATCCATTTGTCCGTGATGTTTCGATGCGAACCAAGCTAAAATTACAAAATTGACAACGTCCTATATGACAAAAAATGGACAGCAGTCAAGCATCGCTGGACTCCTCATTTGTGACGTCACATGCATGTTGACCAATCACAAAGTGAGGCATTCTGAAGTGCTTTTTTTGAATTATTTAGGTAATTGAGAAATGAAAAATAAATGCATGAGTGCCACCATCGTCTTTAAAATTAGATATAACTAATGAAACTTGACACCAATATGGTCTGGCCCGCAATGAAGCTTGTTCACTATAATTCTGCTTTGCTGTTCATGTTTGCACTTCATTTGGGAGCATTGAGAGCCTACCGATATCCACTACTTTGGCCCCGTTATCTTGACACACGCGTGTGAGCGCTAGTTATATAGCGCATAGTATATATTTGGAATTGGCTATGACTGGCTTTATACAAGATAAACGAATAGCGGAATATTTTATTGCACGCACATGCTGCATGCACCAGACCAAGCTATAGCATACATTCGGTTCTCAAATCGCAGTGGCAAATCCCTGTTCAACGAAACTGTAAGGCAAAAACTGAAAAAAAAGCTTTTAGTTGCCAATCCGCACGACATATTTTGTATTGGCAGCTGGCTGCAGCTTCGTAGCACAGGGTGGCTGGTCAACTGATCAGAAGATCTGTCTCCCCAAGCATCGGAGTTTATCAGGAGTACACATATCTTCACATATCTCCACAAGTATCATCTCAACGCACGCGCCCGCGGCAAATAGCCGGCGACTGCAGCCGACCCCGCCGATCCACCAGCGGCTGATGGGCACCGCTCTCTGGGCATCGCTCAGGCCACTTACTCTGAGTATCGCTCAGGACACTTACTCTGGGTATCGCTCAGGCCACTTACTCTGGGCATCGCTAAGGCCATTTACTCTGGGTATCGCTCAGGCCACTTACTCTCCGCTTACTCTGGGTATCGCTCAGGCCACTTACAATCGTCAGCGCTTCACTGCTGTCGATCACGAGCGACGAATTTCCCAGGAGTGAATACGGTGTGCGTCCGCGGCACTAACCGGATCCCCAGGCAACACGTTACCGCGGCGCTATGGCCGACGAGCACGCGCCGGCCAGGGCTGGTCATCTCCAGATCTCACCGAGCGCCAACAGTTAGTGCATAGGCGCCACCAGCCGGCGCCGCACCCGACATCGGGCGGCGCCTCATAGCGCCTCGACTGTCCGGTTCTGTAGCCGGGCCGGGACTTGTCTGAGCTCCAGCCGGCGACAGGAGCGATCCTGCGGCGACACCTGCTGCCGACACGTCGCCCGTGTCGAGTTTTGCGCGCGCTGACACCCACCGCCGGCGGCTGGCGCCGACGTCACTGCGCCCGGGCCACGTAAACCCATGGCCCGACGGAAACTTTACGAGTGCGGCGGCGAAATTGCGGCTGGAATTGACAGCGGCTGGTGTTGGGAGTCAGATGGCGCCACCTACGACAGCCTCATCACGGCGACGGCCAAACGTTCGCCGAAACACATCGGCTGAACTGCAGCGGCAGCCGTAGCAGCTACACCAGCTGGATCTGTGTAGCAGCTACACCAGCTGACTGAGTAGCAGGTACATTGGCTGAACTGGAGCAGTAGCCGCATCAACTGAACCTGCATCAACTGAGCCTGAGTAGCAGCTACACCAATTGGATATATGTAGCAGTTGCACTAGCTGTTCTTGTGCAACAGCGACACTAGCTTACTCACGATGCTGCATATTGCTGGCTGGCTGCAGCACCACGCATCCTTCCCAGACACATCACCACATATTCAAACCAGACTACGCCACCACACAGCCCTCGTAGCCACATTATCACATATTGAAGCCCGACTAGAGTCCGACGGTTTCTGCAACTGACTGCAGCACCATACGCACCTGCCTGACTGTGGCACCTCACAGGAGTGCAACGACATCATGTGCAGCGTCCTTACGTCATGTCAACGGTGCATCATGGATGCAACGATGCATCGACAAATGGTCTGAATTAATTACACAGTTGCATGGAATTATGACAGAACCTCGCACTTTGGAGTGCTCTTTTGACAAGCCTGAACATGCCGCTTTTTATGACGCTCCGAAAGAAGTAGTGATATACTTGTTGACAATGATGGGAATTGGCATGTGCATTATTGTATGGATGTATGTGCCAGCTATGAGACCGATGTGGTGAACGCATTACCGACTGGGCGTGCAAGATAACAACAGAAGTATGATGTGCATCCAGCAACATACCACCAAGATCATGTCAGGGCGGTGCATTGATTTTGATTTAAGAAACACTTGCAATCTCACTTGACCTAAAACGATCTGATTTATACTTCACCTTTGACCCTTTCACATCAGATGAACGCATTTCGCAGTACCATGATCGTGTCAATCGTTTGAAGTCTATTTGAAATACGCACTTTCATTGCTACATCAACATCGCCTGTGTAATATGTTGATTGTCCACATATTTCACCGCAGCTTCACCGTGTTGCACATTTTGCAACGTCCCCTGCAACATCATAGGTCGCGTGGCATGCACCGATGGACGTCCTGAGATGAGGAGAGCCTAGCTCCCAATCACCCAATTCCCTCTGATAGTTCACGTATTTGCTGAAACGTTCGGGTGGTCCATTTTAAGCCTCCCATTCCCGGCGGTCGTGGGTGAAAAGCTATACTATGAACACATTTGAACAATCAACTGCACGTTTCGCACGAGTGAGCTTTAACCGCGGGATCTTTCATTTTGTGGGGATGTGGCGATGCCTGAACCGCGATATCTATGTCAACCAACTACTTTTTCAACCATCCCTTACAGCAGCCAACACAATTAATACAGTGTCATATAAGAGAGTATTTCCATTACGGGGCTGTCATCAGCTAACTGCCAAAAGAAATGAACATCCGACATAATGATACTCTGATGATACAGCGAGTAAATTATTTCCTTTTTGTGTTCTTGACCGCCACTGACAGAACATTAGTAAGTTCGAGTAGAACCGACAAATCGCTAGCCGGTAATGCCACCACTATGAGCAGAGACGAGGAAAACATGGTTTTAGAACCATGAGACGTGCGTTCATTTTCTGTAATACGTTTTGCTTGCATTTTCTCTTTCCGTGAACAGTTTGTAAAAGGACAATGTATTCAAGGACGTAGGAATAGCAAAATGGTAGGATGGTGCCACTATCAAGCTATATTTTCCCATACAACACTGAAAGCGACGCCACCGGATCAATATGTACGGCTCCCTATAGAGGCAGAGGGAGACACATCGTCCACCTATCTCCCCACCCATTGTCCAATACCAGCATGGCATGGCAATGCGAGTTCCGTACATGACATAATATGCACAAATGGAAGGCAAACATCATCAGCTTCACTGATAAATCTCATCGGGGACTACATCGTGACGATGCAGTCGATGTTTGTTTAGTTTTAAAAGGCACCATACCAGCTTAGTCGCAATTCCAAATAATTGCTCCATCAGCTTAGTCCCAATGCCCACCCCACCAGCTTAGTCCCAATTTCCAATAGCCACCTCATCAATTCAGTCCCAATGGTCACTCCATCAGCTTAGCCCCAATGGTCACTCCACCATCCAACTGGTGATCGAGCCACGGCAGGACCACAATGGCCACAAAGCAACACTGAAAATTAACTGGACACCAACTTCATCAACTGTTTTTATCGTCTCTGGACGCCAGCTTCACCGAGCTGCCGCCATTGCCACTGGCACCAGCTCCACAAAACACCAGCCATTGATACCGAGTATCAGCATCACCAAACTACCGTAATTGCCACTGGATACCAGCTTAACCAAACTATCACAATTGACACTGAGTATCAGCTTCACCAAAATACTGCAGTTGCCACTGGATATCAGCTCCACCAAACAACCATCAGCATCATTCGACTTCTCCAACTGCTTTCATCAACATGCTACCTCAGGTGCTATGATGCGACTTCACTCGCTAAACAGACGGCTTATATATAAAATACTGAGAGTGGGCTACCACGAAGGTTGTAGTGAGATTGTATGTGAGGTGGCACTGATACTAGCACCGGGATGCCGGCAGATGAGTCATCCAGTGCGGCGACCTCGTGACTGGATGGGGCCGGCCGGATACGTGGCGTGGTGGGGCGTGTGTGGGATGGACCAATCAGCGATTGGGGGTGTCGGAAACGCGGGAGCGGTGTCGAGTTGCCTGGGAGGGTGTGGGCTGTGCGGGGGCCAGTCTGATTACCGCCAAGCGCTGAGGAATACATGGCCCTGACATCAGTTTCTTCTCGTGAACTATAAAGGTACAAAAATGCACACGAATGTATGCGAATGTACACGAAGGGATGCGAGTGTACGAATATACACGAATGTAGGGTCTTAATTGTCTCAAGGCGAGCACAACCATGCAAGGGACGACCATATCAGCCATACCAAGGTGAGCTCATCCCTACCAAGGCGAGCACAACCATAACAGGGACGAACATATCAGCCATACCAAGGTGAGCTCATCCATACCATGGCGAGCACAACCATAACAGGGACGAACATATCAGCCATACCATGGCGAGCACAACCATAACGGGGACGAACATATCAGCCATACCAAGGCGAGCACAACCATAACAGGGACGAACATATCAGCCATACCAAGGCGAGCACAGCCATAACAGGGACGAACATATCAGCCATACCAAGGCGAGCACAGCCATAACAGGGACGAACATATCAGCCATACCAAGGCGAGCACAGCCATAACAGGGACGAACATATCAGCCATACCAAGGCGAGCACAACCATAACAGGGACGGATCCAATGACGTAGAGTAGAAGATGCTCAGTTGGGTCATGAGAAGTTCCGCCAGGTTTTGGCGACCAGTTGGACAATGTTTCGGCCTTGCATACCTCTGTTATGCCTTGGTAGGAAATGTTCATTCGTATGTGTATCCTTCTTTGCTCATTCAAATGTATATTTTTGAAGTTCTAACCAAGATCATCGTAACCTTTGACAAATTATGCATCTGGACCTGAGCCAAACAGCTATGGTTTAACCTAACAGCAGTTAGTTTCCTCAGACCACGTGAACATCAATAAATGAAGCACCAGCGCACTTCCATCGGGAATAATGCATAACTGATCGTGCAATAAATTGTAAGCCTATGTAGGAACGGTTGTGCGCGTCTCTGCCATACCTAGACCTTTGTCTTGCTCTCAATTCAAAGACCAGGTCAAAGACGCTCGATACGGGCGTACGGCCCATTAAAAGTTATGAGCTTAATCGCTATCGGGCATAGTTTGTTTTAGCAGTAACGAACAACTGCCGAGATCGGATAATGAAGCTGAACCGTTGTGGGCCGCACCAGAGCTATACTGACTGCCCCATGTCGGAGCATGCGCTGCATACTTTGATGGCCTGGCCATAAGATGTGGCGGGCGGCGCGACGACGCCGAGCGTTTCCGGTCAGTCAAGACCATCGAAACATTGACGCAGCTCAGATTCAGACGTCGCGGTGCGACGTTTGTCCAGAAGCACCAGCATCTGTATCGGAATGGGCCACTGGCCACTCCGATAAACAGGAACGGGTAGCATGAAGTGAGTGTCGGAGACGTCATTGCTGCGAAGTTCGGCAAACTGATCTATTCCGGGCTTGAATGTCGGCGTTTCACGCGGTGACGTCACAGCCGCTGCCACATTACCGGGGAACACTTGTACGAGGTCCACATCACCAACTCTGCTACTCTGAGCAAAACGTAGCTACCGGGTAATCAGAATCAGGTTATCCACCGACGACAGAATCCATTCGAGAAGAATGCCGGACCGTGCCGTGTCGTGTAGAGAGCATTGTAGTGTGCAGAACATTGTAGTGTGCAGAACATTGTAGTGTGCAGAACAGCGCCGTATACAGGTATGTGTCGTGTGCAAAATAGTGCCACAGTGCTATGCACGTACGTGTCGTGTGTAGAACAATGCCGTGTACAGGTGTGTGTCGTGTGCAGAACAATGCCGTGTACAGGAGTGTGTCGTGTGCAGAACAATGCCGTGTACAGGAGTGTGTCGTGGGAAAAAAAAGCCCCTTGAAGGGGGGTGTGGAGAAAGAAAAAAAACGACAAGAAAAGGTGGTTGTAAAGAGAGAAGGGGAACAATACCGTGTACAGGAGTGTGTCGTGTGCAGAACAATGCCGTGTACAGGAGTGTGTCGTGTGCAGAACAATGCCGTGTACAGGAGTGTGTCGTGTGCAGAGCAATGCCGTGTACAGGAGTGTGTCGTGTGCAGAACAATGCCGTGTACAGGAGTGTGTCGTGTGCAGAGCAATGCCGTGTACAGGAGTGTGTCGTGTGCAGAACAATGCCGTGTACAGGAGTGTGTCGTGTGCAGAGCAATGCCGTGTACAGGAGTGTGTCGTGTGCAAAACATTGTCTTATGTCGAAAGGAGCACTTTTCACACATCCTGTGTGGAAGGTGTCGGGGATACAAAATGCAGTCTGACTACATTACCTGAAGAGGAACCTGTGAAATTCTGGCATTTCCCGCAACTACGCACTGAGGCGTGTACATGCACTATGTCAACTTTACTACCACCATCCAATCATTCCGTAATCATCTAATCCCATTACCCTACCATTCCATCGTCCCATCTGCATTGTGATGGATATGATATGACATCTTGTCACGCAGACTAGAATGGCTGCTCTGGACCACCATCCATGTGTGTGTATTTCACTCGCCCGGGCGCTTAAAGACTCAATATTTCACTCGTTCGCCGCTTGTTCGTGGTGTGCCAGCTGGAGCTGACGGGCAAATCGAAGTTCAATCGCTCGGTGTCCTCCCACGACGCGGCTCTCGACAGCGGCTCCGAGAACGAGCCTGTGCAGCGCTTCACGTGCGGGCGTGGACGAAGGAGAGGGGGCGAGCCCGCCGGAGGAGGCATTCACCGGCTGATTACTCAGGTCGGAGGGCGCTTCAACTGGATTGATTGTGTAGCGCGTCGGCAGCCATCCACGGCAGATGTCTGTCGACTGGGGGCAGGCTTCATTTTATCTCGTCGTGTTCGGCGCGGACCATCGCATCAACTGGTCTGCCTCTGAAAGGAGGACGGTATCCTGAAAGGCCGCCAAGTGCGAGCTTGAAGGTCATCAGTGTGAAGTATGCTATGTCATAGATCGAAGCGCTTGTCTGGTGCTCATAGCATGGATATCAAGGGTCACCCGCCATGTGAAAAGGAAGCTAACATTTCAGATTGTCGTAAATTTGTCGTAATCATGGTCAATATGAAGCAGTTTTATTCACGATTGGATACGAATGAGGTCGTGATATGCAGCCTGTCTGAAACGTGAATTTTTAAAATATTATTCTTACTTTGGCTATTTCTTTTACCTGAAGCATTCCTTTTTCAATTAAAATATAACACTTTATAATTAACATGGACAGCAGTCGCAAAATCGTACATCACTTAAACTAAAAATGTCACTGTTCACAAAGGAATCAGCATAACAAAGCATGTCAAGCTGTATCGGAAGTGCAATTGTGTACACTCTAAAGTGCGACATGCTGCCCAAAATTGCAAGAGACTTTGTCCAGTCATTGTGCGCTTCAATGTTGTGCTATCAACATAGTTTAATCCTGGTATCGCTATTTCAGTATTCAGAGTCTTGGAAGCCCCTCCGGTTTGTGGCATCGCCATTGCCAGGCTTTTAAGAGCAGGTTCACGACAATTAATTATTTGTCCTAAGATTCATTTTCACATAGATTGCCCAACTAAAAATCTGGCAATATACAGAGACAGGCCAGGTCTTCTTTGGGATGGAGACACATTTAACTATTTTATACGATATTGTGCAGAGCAGATCAATGCCGATCTATGCACCTTCCAAGGGAACAATGCTTTGCTCCAGTGGTTTTTGAATATAATTGCATATCCTTAAGTGGCAGAGGCGGCTCCAGGTGACCAAACTAGTGACATTGCGATTGTAAAAGAACGAAAGTGTGGTCTGTTTCTGGGACGTACCTTAGTATATATATTCTGCAAATCAATTTGATGGAATATTTTTGTTGTAAAGTGGTCAGTGTAGAACCCAGGGCGGATCCTTGGAGATCCCTAAGGGGGATTTTTGTGATGATATACAGATGAGTAACAAGGCAGATATAAGCAGACTTGCATGGGTGTGGTACGGCTTTTTAGCGTATAAGCGATTATGTTTATGTAGCACGTGTTCCCATATTGAGTGATACTCTATAATGAAAATAAGTGACAGAGACGGTTCAACAGGAATAATTTCGGGGGAGTTACTGGGGATATGAAAGTCGTAAAGCTTGGTACTCTGCTTCATCGAGTACTTCCTCTTGGTGACTTGGCCGGGAGGGGACCATATACCGGACTTCGGAGAGCCACATCTGCCCATTTGTTTACGACATTAACAACGAATATCTGGAAAATTTGCATGGATGAACAGATTCCTTGTCTGATAGGATAAGGCTGCGCACATCACACGGAAAGACATTGAGTGAGGTATTATATGAAGCAGCGGAGGTGAATACATTCAAATAGATTAGGGGGTATGAATGCGATGCACAGTTGCGGAAGTTGTGTTTGACGTATGGCTATATATTCTATACCTCAATATTGAACAACATTTTGCTATTTGATAAATTAAGTACAATTTCAATTTAACAAGTTGCGGAGAAACATCAACATATATTTTACACTGAAATGCACCCACGGAATGCGTAACACATGTATGCATGAAATCATCTTCACCCCATGCAGTCATCCTGATTGCGCATAGGACTAACAGAAACGATCGAAGCTAATAAGAAGTTACCACACTTCAATTATCACGGTAACTATCACGCCTATATGCAGTGGCGCCAGGGGTGCGGAGCCGGAGCCGGAGCCGGAGCCGGAGCCGCCGGGACATTTTACTCGGAGCCGGAGTCGGAACCGGAGCCGTCAAAAGCATGGCGGCTCCGACTCCGAAAGAGGCGTAAATTAAACAAAATTAGCAAACTTGAAATGAACACATTATATCTAGTATAAAGATTAAAGATAGACACAGGGTTTATATAGGAAAGTTGCTTATAATTGCCTAAAGCTTTCGTCCTTGAGTCTTCGCGGCTAACTTTTCTTTACATCCCCAAGCTCTTACTTAATGGATCGATCACGTTTGGGATGTACGGAGCCGGAGCCGGAGCCGGAGCCACCGGGACATTTTACTCGGAGCCGGAGCCGGAGTCGGAACCGGGATACTTCCCCGGAGCCGGAGTCGGAGCCGGAGCCGTCCAAAATTTTCCCGGCTCCGCATCCCTGAGTGGCGCAGTTACGATTTTCATAAAGGGGTGGGGGTGTACTCGGAAACATGCAAAAATAGAATACGCCTTCTGCGCGCGATAGCTGACGAAAATGTTGTCTCTGACGTCGAGGAAACCCCACAATTCCTGGTTTAATCTAGTGTATTTTTAGTTGCTAATGGGGTAGGGCGGCCTCCTTCGCTTTGTCTCGTGCTATTTTCGATCTCCCACCGAAATGGCTGCCGGTGATCATTTAACACAGGCTGTCAATGTACAAAGCTGACAGTTCGGTATATCTGGATTTATTAATGTGGAATACAGCAACCGTATCCACCAAAATTACATTAATGACGGTTTTCCCCCGTTTTATTATTCCTGGCGCTGTCTATTCGAATCTGTCACATGCATTCGGGTATTTTGTTTACACCTTCAACTAATATTATGACAAATTCAAACTACAGAAACTGATTTCCTAAAACATGAACATTCAGTTTCCAAAATGTTGCACCCTGATTTTGAATGCCATGCACGCGCCTTTACATTTCAAAATTATAAGTATGCTTGCATATGGTCCACGTCCTATTGATTGTCTATCGATTCACGCTGATCAGATTAAAATCGGTCTTTAAGCGTTGGAGCGATAGCGATACCGAAGTCCGAGAGTCGCTCGGCCGCGAAGAAAACGTACTAAAACCTAAGTCACGAATGCTCAATTTTCGTCGCAATCAAATCAAGGCGCGGAATACGAAACCTTGCACCTAACTACTTTATTCCACTAGTGAACGCTCGCAATATCAGCACCAGTGGATACAACTCGTCGATGTTTCTGCGAACGAAGACTTGGCTGATTACAAGTGTTACTGACGAGGGTGATGGCAAGAGCAACGAAGGCCTGATCAATTCCGCGTTGGATTAGATAACATCTGTTGTAATGGTGTATTTATAGGCGAGTTAGCCCGGGATTGGCCGGCTCTCAGACGCACACACTGACAGGGGGAGGGAGGACACGGAACAAATATCTCCTCGTACAGACGCGGGACGGCTGCCCGTAATAGGTGCCTGGTGATTTTGAGGCAAGAACTGAAAAAGGAACGCGCTTGTGTTTACCTTTGTGGAAACGGTTGAAATTGTTGCTAAAGTGTTCGTCGTATTGTTTAACCATCAGCCAGGTCAATACAAGGGCATTAGTGGCTGCTAAATCTGAGGACTTTCAAGAATTCAGAAGTTGGAATTGAGAACCAGTTGTCGTACAAGCGAGGCAAACTTTAGGCTATCACTGCCGGCAAACCGAATTTGCCCATCGCAATACAGTACATTTAAAACAATATCTCAGCTATTTGTGTGGTTCATTACTTCAAATTTGTGAGAGCCATTCTTCATAGTCATTTCGAGAACAATTTGTCCCGTATTTTGAAATTGAAAATCGAACAGTAAACATTTCGAGAGCACTTTTATCACTATTTATTTGCTTTGACATGTCGATAATTAAAAGTGAAGTATTAACCCAAACAAAGATAAAATATACTCATCGTTAACTAATTGTTTTCGTATCCCACTACACACGTCACGCATGCTTGGCTTTCGTGTGTCAATTTCTATGTATCGATGCATTTGTTATAATCGGCTAAGGTGGCGTCACTCTAACATAACTCACGTCTGACCTGTCATGATCGCGTAGTTGTTTGTTTGGCAAGTCGAGTAGAATTGACGATGTAACAGGTTTTGTAGATTTTGTGAAGAAATGTCAACGCGTGTATAGCTATTCGAGAGATAACTCAAAATAGTCGCAAAGGGTTTTTAAGTCATCGCGAATATTCGACAGAGGGGCACAGGTTTAATCGCATGGGCCAATACCGAGTAAATGAAGCTCAATTCTTGGCACGCTGGTGCGTTTTGCTACCTTTGTTACCTGGTGCGTTACCTGGTGCGTTTTGTTACCTTTTGTGAAAATCATGTATCCGTAGCACAAATTATGTGAATTTATGTCAAAATTTTCGTTTATTGTTACTCTAAACTAATAATCGTTGACTGACACATGGTGGGTAATAGCAACGCGCTCGCTGACGCTTGGTGACAATAAGCTGACTATCTGGTGCACAATCTCATCACAAGCCGTCTTAAATCAACAAAGACTGCGACCATATAAGATCAACATAAAGCGGGCACAGAAAATAGATCTCACCGACCATTCAAATGAAATATTACCCTGGCATCGGATGACATAATAGGCTGCACACATTGGACTGCTGTTTACAACACGATGAGTAGGTGTCGCCAAAGAAGGACATCATGCAGATCAGGTTCCGTACGGCAGATACACAAGGTTTCGTACTTTTACTGTTTTCAATTCCCTGGAGGTTACTAACATGCGCAAAAATATGCAAAGTTTTTTAATTCTTAAAAAAATCATGCCTACGATTAATTTGGCCATCCTCTATTCAGCATATCTTAGCCACCGGCAGCACACACGATGAAAAGATCACCTGTGATGTTTCCTGTTCTGGCGGAACAGGGATCAAGTCGGCCACGTGTTTATGCATAGCCCCCGGAGGGAATATCAGCTGGTCAATTGGCTCGGTAAGGTCGGGGTCGCGGCAGCAGGGCGGTCAAAGGGGGCGGAGGGGGGCAAGGGGGGGGGGGGGGTAAAAGGGTCCGGGGGGGGGGGGGGCATCCGTGTGGAATTGACATGGACAAAACTCTGAGGCTCAATACTAGTTAGTCGGTCTGGCACTGTGCTAATGGCGCACCAAACAAGGCCTTATAACCCTGGTTTCCCACATGCCCTTATATCGCAGGAGGGTTTCCAATTCGACCTGTATCCGTAGGTCTGTAGACGTCATCTTTTCAAACTGGTCACATGGATGTCTTTCATATTTAGGTGACTAATTTGTTTTCTATCGTCCAGTGATGATTAGCATGCTAGAGAAGTTCTCGCCAGCCACCGCTGAAGCCAAATAATGACTGATATTTGCTGGTAGTTGCTGACCTTTGCCGACGGATATCTGATGGTGGCTGATGACCACCGGTGACTGATATCTGATGGTGGCTGATGACCACCGGTGACTGATATCTGATGGTGGCCGATGACCACTGGTGACTGATATCTGATGGTGGCTGATGACCACCGGTGACTGATATCTGATGGTGGCTGATGACCACCGGTGACTGATATCTGATGGTGGCTGATGACCACTGCCGACGGATATCTGATGGTGGCTGATGACCACTGCCGACGGATATCTGATGGTGGCTGATGACCACTGGTGACTGATATCTGATGGTGGCTGATGACCACTGGTGACTGATATCTGATGGTGGCTGATGACCACTGGTGACTGATATCTGATGGTGGCTGATGACCACTGGTGACTGATATCTGATGGTGACTGATGACCACTGGTAACTGATATTTGATGATGATTGTTATCTGACATGAATTGCGCCTGCCAACTTGGCTGATGTCTGACGGTGTGGCGACGGATATACATCGGCAGCTGGAGGTTCGCTTTTTATTCGTGTATTATTCGTTCATTATTCGTTGAAGGTTGTTCTTCATCGATATTAAAACGCTTCTGACGACTGCAAATGATCGCAAATCCGACAGCGAGTGACTGTAGTTAGTTAGCTATTGAACGACTTGATTGGCCACGTCGCATCGACGTCATGGGCGAATCGACTTGATTGGTCACATAGCACCAATAATGGTGGCTGTATGTGCGTGACTGATGTTGGATGGTGAGCAGACGCTGCCTGCTGGCTACTTATAGCTGCTGGCATACACGCCTGCTGGATACTTATAGCTGCTGGCTACTGACTGCATGACTGATGTTGGATGGTGAGCAGACGCTGCCTGCTGGCTACTGATAGCTGCTGGCTACTGACTGCATGACTGATGTCGGATGTTGAGCAGACGCCGCCTGCTGGCTACTGACAGCTGCTGGCTACTGACAGCTGCTGGCTACTGACAGCTGCCGGCTACTGACAGCTGCTGGCTACTGACTGCATCACTGTGTCGGATGGTGAGCAGACGCTGCCCGATGGCTACTGATAGCTGCTGGCTACTGACTGCATGACTGATGTCGGATGTTGAGCAGACGCCGCCTGCTGGCTACTGACAGCTGCTGGCTACTGACAGCTGCTGGCTACTGACAGCTGCTGGCTACTGACAGCTGCTGGCTACTGACTGCATGACTGATGTCGGATGTTGAGCAGACGCTGCCTGCTGGCTACTGACAGCTGCTGGCTACTGACAGCTGCTGGCTACTGACAGCTGCTGGCTACTGACAGCTGCTGGCTACTGACTGCATGACTGATGTCGGATGTTGAGCAGACGCTGCCTGCTGGCTACTGATAGCTGCTGGCTACTGACTGCATGACTGATGTCGGATGTTGAGCAGACGCTGCCTGCTGGCTACTGATAGCTGCTGGCTACTGACAGCTGCTGGCTACTGACAGCTGCTGGCTACTGACAGCTGCTGGCTACTGACTGCATGACTGATGTCGGATGTTGAGCAGACGCCGCCTGCTGGCTACTGACAGCTGCTGGCTACTGACAGCTGCTGGCTACTGACAGCTGCTGGCTACTGACAGCTGCTGGCTACTGACAGCTGCTGGCTACTGACAGCTGCTGGCTACTGACAGCTGCTGGCTACTGACAGCTGCTGGCTACTGACAGCTGCTGGCTACTGACAGCTGCTGGCTACTGACAGCTGCTGGCTACTGACAGCTGCTGGCTACTGACAGCTGCTGGCTACTGACAGCTGCTGGCTACTGACAGCTGCTGGCTACTGCTGGCTACTGACAGCTGCTGGCTACTGACAGCTGCTGGCTACTGACAGCTGCTGGCTACTGACAGCTGCTGGCTACTGACAGCTGCTGGCTACTGACAGCTGCTGGCTACTGACAGCTGCTGGCTACTGACAGCTGCTGGCTACTGACAGCTGCTGGCTACTGACAGCTGCTGGCTACTGACAGCTGCTGGCTACTGACAGCTGCTGGCTACTGACAGCTGCTGGCTACTGACAGCTGCTGGCTACTGACAGCTGCTGGCTACTGACAGCTGCTGGCTACTGACAGCTGCTGGCTACTGACAGCTGCTGGCTACTGACAGCTGCTGGCTACTGACAGCTGCTGGCTACTGACAGCTGCTGGCTACTGACAGCTGCTGGCTACTGACGTTGACGGCGACTGAAGTCTGACGGCGACTGGCGCCCGCCGTCGGCCGGGGTCTGATGGTGACGCATCACAAATTGGCGCCAAACCGGGACCACGTCACCGCCCGGCCGCCAATACAAAGACCGCCTCGATGGACGTCATTAATCTCTGAATACGGGTCGATCTCCCGTCCGCCGTTTGCCGACGCGAGCGGAGAAAAAGCATCCACGGCGAAAATAATTAGCCGGGTGTCGCGTGTGTGGAACTGACGGACAGGCTGTCACCAGGCTGGACTGGAGTGTGCCGCAGACCGCCACTGAAGGCGTGCGGGCGGCGCCGCATCCGGCAGCATAGCCTGCTGGAGCAACTTCCATTCGGAGTCATTCACTATCGAGAGAAAACTGTATTCCGAAGGAATACATTCCGCACTCCTTCGGATTCCGAAGGCGGAATGGCGCCTTCGGAATGCCGCCCTGTATCCCGAAGGCGCCATTCCGTCCTGCAGAAGGAATTCAATTCCTCGCTACGCACGCCGACGTACGCCGACTGGAGATCCATTTCTGAATCGTACGGAAAACCGGGGGGTGGGGGGCTCAGACTGCAATGCGAGCCAGGCGGCATGCCGAAGGAAACCGATTTCATCGCAGCTGGCGGATGCAGATAACGCACGTGCTATTTGGCACATGCAAGTCGTGAGCTTTGCAGCACGAATAATCACTAAGAAGCGCTGCTCTGACCAAGCTTGTGACATACACAACGAGCTGAGCTGGATAACTGTCAGCAACGCACCGAGGAGTTGGTGCCTCTGGTTCACCGAACAACGCACCAGCACGACCGACCAATTATCTGCCACCAATCATCACCAACCGACCAATCAAGAGCCAACGTATCGCAAAAGCGCAGGACGGCAATTTGAACGCGCCGTTGTCGTCCCGATGCCACGGAGCAGACCGGACCCGTTCGTTCAATACCACAGAGCGGCCATCAACCATTTGGCTACACGTCGTGCACGCCTGACGTACGTGCACCGGCGGGGATCAGAGCGATTATGACCGCAGAGCTATCACTACACCACGCATCGGAAGCGGCCGCCGACCGGATACACGTCTGGACGCACACCTTGTTCACTAGGGCACCTAGTTTATGGTATGCTTATCACTGCCGTTATTTGGACATTAGGCCAACTCGAGGGCCGTGGTCACATTGCGCCCAACGCTGAATATTTGGAAACAGTTAACCTAGTTACCATGTATGCCATTGAGGGCTCTCAGGATCGCTGGATCCATGTGTCTGCTTATTGCTAGCTGGAAACGACGAGGACGAGCTAGAATATGCGTGTACTGCTGGAGAACCTGAATCTTTGTAGAGCGACGACGTTCCAGCTATATTTATGACTGATGTATCGAAGATGTAGGGAATAGCGTATGCCTGTGTGTACAGGCGCGGGAATACTTCATGCGCTTCAAAATTACAGATGCTGTAATTTCGAGTCATGATGCATGATGTATAAGTCCTTAGTGGCAATTGCGAACTGAACCGCTTCATAGCTGTATGTGTCTGCAGACTAGACAAGCCAATAATGCTAGAATGACCAGCCTGCCATTATTCTGTCCCAGCTATTTTAATAGCATTATTCAAGAAAATCGCACACGTGCACATTTTCTCGCCTTTCCATTGCAATATGCATTGCTTTGCCAGGCTAATCGTTATGCTGGCTATGATAAACAGATCGTCAGGGCCTCGCCGCGCTTTGCAGGCGCGATAAGGCGCGTTTGTTTCCACATGCAGCGGCTCAAAGTGCTTCAGGCACGCAAACTTCCAGCCTGCCCGCTCTCCGTGACCTGATGAGTGTAACAAGTGACCCGGAAGCTTCGCACGTAGACGGGCTTGGGTCCGGTGAATGGGAAGAGGCCGCTGCAGTATGCAGTTCAGCCGGCGCCGACGGTCCACGAGCGTGCTACTTCCGCAGTGTGCAGCTCTGTCTCAGCGGCGAAATCGAGAGCCGTGCGTGAATATCACCATGGCAACCGTCGCTTGTCCAGCAGTCTTGGTAGCTGAAATCAACAACCCGCTGGTGAGGAGGCACTAGTTGCGACAGAGACACAATGTGCTGATGACAGACACACACTCTGTTGGTGAGAGACACAATCTGTTGGCGATAGATACACAATCTATTGGTGACAGAGACACAACCTTGTTGTGAAAGAGTCACGATGTACAAGTGATAGAGATAAAAGCTGCTGGTGACAGAGACACAGTCTGATGGTGACAAGACACAAACTGGTGACATATGCACAAACTGGTGACATATACACAAACTGGTGATGTATACACAAACTGGTGGTGACAGACACACAATCTTGTGGTGACAGACACACGATCTTGTGGTGACAGACACAAACTGGTGATGATGCACAATCTGGTGGTAGCAGACACCCAATCTGGTGCTAACAGAGACACGTTCTGGTAATGACAGATACACAATGTTGTGGCGACAGAGACACGGTCTGCTGATAACAGGCACCAACTATATTGGCGACTGATAATGTGACGCCTGTTTGGGAAAAAGGAACAGGGTCGGGAAAACCCAGGGAAATCCAAGAATTTACGTCGGGAAAACGATGAAGAAGTTCGAAGAGTACAAATTTGCGAAAACGTTCGCAAAACGCTTGAGTCTGTTTTGCAGACTTTCCAGGCTGGTAAAACATTTTCTTTCAAGTTTCGTACAGTAGATATATTTCACACACTATCAGTCTCATTGAAGGTAACGGCGAAAAATATTGGTAGTTTTGATGAGTTTAGACGAGTGCAATATCCCTATAGAGACTGAAAACAATAAGCAGATATTACATTTATTATATAATGTATATTTCTTAATTTAGATACATAGTTGTATATATATATATATAATTCTTGATTCACACTTTTTATTTATTATATACACGGCTAGTATTAGCAAACTATTTCCGCTAATATTACCATCACTCCTGTAGTGCACACCTATACTTCCTCACATGTTCATCGATGGTTATGCACGCTGTGACTTCAACTATCAGTGGAATAATACTCTGTTGGTGATTATATGTCAATAAACGAAGATCGAATTGAAGGAATTATCTCAGAATTTCAGTTGACAAATATTAACAATTTTCTTAGTACAGGGCCCTGAGATTATGCATTTCAAAGTGGTAGTGGGAGGCGACAAGAAGTAAAATTTGCACGACATGCACACAGGAAATGTTCTGCTGAGGGGAAATCTACTCCTTTCATTGACTTCGAAACATCACAAGATAATAGAACAGGATGGGTCAATAGTTTTCACCGTATTGTCCGATTGAATAGCCCGGAGGCTTGCCATATCGAGAATCCAGGACGCATGGCATGGCATCGTATGGCAAACAAGTAAGGGATGCACGTAGCCACGAGCTAATTTGCATGCAAAACCGCTAAGCCCACTTTCCATTAAACTCGTGGCTATGCCAACAAACACCCGCCTACTTTAAACAGGCATTATCGTATAGCCATGCTGCGTGCTGAAAGACATTTTCGATATCATTGGTCCAGAGGAGATATTCTGTGCGCTCGTGTCGGGACACAATGAAGCTGTCGGACCATTCAGCGGGGTAGCCTCGACCCATCGGACCCCCCGACGTCGGGACGATAAACGGAGCCGGCTCGCCGGTATTGACAGCCTTTGTCCCGCTTACTAACGAGTCCACTCTCGGCAGGCCGATTTGTGTCAGTCAGGTCACGCGCTGGCGGACGGGGGATGGACGGAGGGCGTGTACGGGGCACCGGACCACGTGACATTAAATCAGCGTTATCCAGGGTAAAGGCCAGATCAAAACACAAATAATTTGACCTAATAATCGGTGCATCAGATGACCCAACCCGTGACAATGGCATGGCATGACGCCGTGATCGGGATAGCAGATGACCTGACCCGTTACAATGGCATGACATGACCTCACGATTAGTATATCAGATGACTCTTGACAATAGCCTGGGATGCGGTGAAAAAACGGTTACACTTACACATGTAGTATATTTCACAATTTTCGGAATCATGATGTTATGATGATAACAATGCGTGACAATGACACACGAACCGATGTAGGCTTAGCGTACCACCAATGATTCAACACGTTGAAGTCGCATCTGGATGTTGTTATTTCTTAACTCCATAATTTTCATTATCTTTCGCAAATCACCTTGTTTTATATCATCTCGAGGCCTGGGCTGTTTTGCGGAAGCACGGTTTGTTACCAAGCTTAATGTAATATAATATTACTGAGGATATAAAACGATTTCAGCAAGTATCCAATAAGTAAAATGGTTAAAACGATTAAAACCATCAAAGCAAGTGATCATAAATCCAATGACTACAACCCAAACAACTATCCATCCAAGAAAGCATTGCAACTGAACTGAACGTCCAATGCGCTTATATAGCTTGTTGGGCATTTCCATCACACTTTATATATTGGTGCTGCGAACTTGGGACATCCTAGAAGTACTTCCGGCTCGCCGGCCATCTTTAATGTTGTTAGACAACGAATTCTAAAGCAAATCCGGAGGAAATGCTAGCAATTGCAAAATGGCATCCAATGTATGAAGATACATACTCACACCTTTATTTCACATCGATATCTGGGAAGGTAATGGATAAGCTATTCAGTCACGCTCCATAGTCAGACAGTACCAATTATCGATCGATGAATTGCATGCGGTAAATTTCATGTTTTCCTGAGCAAACAGATAAAAACAACAGATATTGGTCAGGATTGATTTGATGCAGAAATATCTTCATCTAAATGTCATTGAAGATTACGATCACCATGAGAAACATGGTGAAAGTTGCTTTAATATTCTTTCAACCACGAATGAAGCCTTTGGAGTCGTTCTGTAAACATGACAACTTGCGGTATGATCATAACATAAATATGAATACTCAAGAAGTACTTTCCTTCACTAAAGGCAAATAACCGTGAAAACAATTCATGCCTGATTTGCTTTACCAAGGATGACCTAGGTGAGGCTGGCTTGAAATGGCATGTGCTTAGCCACCTTATGTCGGTCCCTTATGTTCCCGCCGCCCGTTGTCAGTGGTAATATTGAAGTTCTATGCAATTCATCTGTGTTCGGTTATGTAGTTCTTGTCATGGAAGAACATCTGAACCATGTGCAATGACCAGTTTCAGATACTACGGATACAGCAGCGGCACGATACGACTTGTACGACCAACGACACAGACGATACGAACAGTACGATCAATCTAGGTTGAGTATCCAGGAGGAACAATTGGGCATCAGATATTTCAGAGATACTTCAGCCATTTCTCATTTTCATCAGACATTTCAGACATGCTTCCATGAAATCGAAATATCAAACAACAATGAACACGGTTTGCATTCCTCATGGCGGATTAAATGAACAATCTGTGCTTCCATGGACTTTGTTGCTTCAAATTTCACAAGTGCTTACTTGCTACAAGTGAAATTAACTACTGCAAGCTACGCTCGTAGCATTTATAAAGGTATCAAATGTATCAGCTAAGCGTGCTGGATTCGGGTGCATTAAACGCAACCCAGTTGGTCGGAATCGGGAAGCACATCCAACTGGCCGGTCCATGACATTCATACGTCAAATCTATCCACAGTTCACATCTGGTGCAGTGTCCATGACGACACGTGGGGTCACAAGCCGAGCCGGCTCACACCAACCTCTTGACGGGGGAGGGGAGCGTCGGTAGGGGTGCGGATTCTTTTAAAATGTTTGAATTTAACAGAAATGATGCAATTAGAGGTCATAAATTCAAAATTAAAGTTAACCACAGCAGAACAAGGTTAAGGCAAACTTTCTTCACCAACAGGGTAGTGGAACACTGGAACCAGCTGCCAGAAAACATCGTCAGTAGCAGCACATTCAACATCTTTAAAAACAGCATAGACAATCATTATAAGAAT
Organism: Imbricaverruca yamaguchii; assembly: GCA_034440575.1. Lineage (NCBI taxonomy): Eukaryota > Metazoa > Arthropoda > Thecostraca > Neoverrucidae > Imbricaverruca > Imbricaverruca yamaguchii. The sequence goes on from JAOTOL010001233.1 coordinate 101,503, forward strand.
AGAGGGCTTGCTTTTCAGTATTACAGGGAGGGCTGATTGACAGATTTGGTGGGCAACTGGTTCAGTGTACAGAGTGCAACCAAGAAGGGCCATTGTGGCTCATAGTTGCACTAATCTTTTATGTCTTTATGTCTTTATGTCTTCTTCACCGATGACGAAGAAATAGGTCGCATAAAATCGCGTCGTCCGGCTGTACTCCGGAAGGGTGTACAGCCGAACTCTGGCCGGACCCAAGCCTGATCATCGGCTCAAGTACGACGCTCCCACATATCGCTGGTGAGTTTCTGAGGGAGTTTGGAATCAGCGTTCATTCTAATTCTCAATTGGTTGGTTATTGGTTTTACGACACATCAACCGTTAAGTCTTGTAGCGTCGCCAATCTCTCACGCCGATTGGTCGCGGGCGAAGAGTAGCGACAGGTGATTCTAATTCTTAAGCCGAGTCCAGTCAGTGCCAAGCTGATACTGAATCCGATCTGAGCCTATTTTGTATCAGATCCCTGCCCCTGGTGCAAGCCAAGCTATATTTAGTTACACGTGCAAGTTGGGACAGTGTTTTCATCATCGGCCGGGAGATAGGAGAACAACAGGCGCCGGGCCGCCGGCATTAGTTGGCAAGTTGGCGCGATAAGTAGTAAACTTTGGATGACAGACAGCTCTTATGAGATGCGAGTTAAAAACCAGGCAAAGACACACAGAGACATTGTCTTGAAACCTCTAATTTGAAGGGAAGATGGTTACATACAATTGCCATGTGAAGTTACTATTTGCTTCGTGCGTTGTTGTAGACGTGGACATTTTGGATGCACTACAGGTACACAGCATATTCGTACCAAAGTAAATAAATCGTGCACATGCTAGGGATGCCGGAATCCACATCCCACCAAGTACGCGGAGGTGTACCATGTTAGTGTTATTTTTATTGGCGTGACCTTGTTGTTATCGATATTTATTGATATCGGTTGGTCAGATACATATAATACATGTATCTCACAGTGAATGTGCCGGGTACTTCTATATGTACCGCTATGGATATCATGGCCGATTATGGACAAGGGGACGGATATTTCTAGATCGATTCATTCTTTCGAGCAACGCCACAAGCGTAAGGCTCAAGTGAACACATTTGTGCAGGGAGAGAGGGAGCATGCACCCTCCCCTCCCCCTTTCCTCATACCGTGGGGACGCCCATGTAAATGCACTGGCACGTGCCCGCGGTGACTTGCGCGAACATTACATCCGGCGAAATGCCTGCACGCATTATCTAGATGACGCAGCATGCCATCACCGGTCACAGTCTCAACGATCGCCTGTGTTGTAGATGAACCACTTTGTATTCGGGAGAGGAGCAGAGCCTTGTAGGCCAGGGCCACCGACATCGCCCCATGACCGCGCGCGCCGCCGGAAGGTTTCAATTTCGAAGCCGCGGGCACGTCCGCCACCACCGGAAACCATCGACTTCGAAGTCACAGCCACATCTCGGGGGAACGAGACAGTGAGAACCTCTTGTGGCTGCAGCGCCTCCGGAGGCCAGCCGGTCAGCCGCTGCGCCGGTCCTCGGGCAAATCACAGGGGTGGTCGGCGGGTCCTGCAGCTAAGCTGTCGACCAGCCACCACGACTGTTATAGTAGGCGAGGCACGATTAACCGCGGGTGGACAAAATGTCACTACAACTGGGTGCATGGAGTGCATGTGCATGGGGAGAGTTGCAGGCTGGTAAGCGTTTTGAAAAAGCCATTACCGAATAAAAAAAATGACCACTACAATCTCGAGAATTTCCACCAACACGAGTATCTTAGATGTGACAACTTGTACAACCACAAAACGCGCACAACTCTGGAGTTAACGTGCAGACTCAACAGTGGCCATCGGTCAGCCTTCATGGAACACATGTTGGGAGGAACTATTTTCTGGAGTTAACCTAGCCGGATTCCGTCGAGCCGAACTCCCGACCGCATGACATGCCGACCACAGGATATTCCGATCGCATGGTATTCCGATCGCATGACATGCCGATCGCATGACATGCCGATCGCATGACATGCCGATCGCATGGCATGCCGATCGCATGACATGCCGATCATATGCCATGCCGACCGCATAACATGCCGACCGCATGACATGCTGAGCGTAAACCGATGTGGATGTACGGCGTCCGCCGCTGCCATCATTGGCACAATTCTCCCTGGAGAGCACGCGGCACGAGCTACGAAACAGACAACCACCCACACGAGAGCATACGCTACGGCGGGAGTCTAGGCGCCCACATTCCTGGAGGAGCCGACCAATACTCGGAGTTAGTGTACCATGTCTTGCCATAATATATCATGCAGTTATATAATACGTTGACAGTGGTTTGCAATTCAATGACAGAGCGGGAGGTCTGACGAGCGCGCAGAAACTATCTGGCAGATGTTAGCTTATCAATGTTTTCTCTCAACCTCCTGTAATTTCCTCACACGCTATCGGTTTATGAATCATTAGGACTACAAAGGCACTAATTTAATGACATTCGTGCTCCACTGCCGATCGGTGCTATTCGCGGTTCTGTTTCCACAAGACTACAACTTTCATAGGCGTCAGCGGTTCTGATTACATTGGGGTTCCTAGGATATTTAATTAAAATGGTGTCCGTTGTTCACGATCGATGGGAGTTGAGAAGGCTATCCGAACATTATGTAAAAATACGTGACAGTATTAACCCCCGTCAGGCCGGGGGGCGAGTCCACCTTCGTCGGACCGGGTGGGGATGTTGAAAACCCATCTGCCATTTCCGATCTGCATAAGACTTAGGCTAGGATAGAATGTAAACCTCCCTTAAAAAACTATGATCATAAAGAGCCCGAAGGTTGCCTTAGATCGGGAGACCAATAATGACGACATCAGAGGTCATATTAGGTCAACATACGACCTGGACATAAATACTTGGAAATGGGTTTAAAATAGGCGCAGGGCGTTAATGGACGCAATATAACCAGAGTAGTCGAAGCGCCCGAAATCCCAAATAACTAACTAAAATAGGCGCAGGGTTTGTGTCTTTGCATTGTTTTACAAGAGATAACATGGATGAATGTATTTAAATCGATTACAATTCAAATAGTATCAAGACATGCTACGGCAGGTAGGTCGGAAGCAGGCTTTACAGCCAACTTCCGAATTATGAATGTTAGGGACACATAGAAAATGGCACTGACAAGCCAATGCAGCCTAGAGCTAGCACCGCATTATATTTATTTGTTTTATTGGCTACGCTAATATCACTAATGATTATAGTGGCTGAACCCAGTGTCATGACCTTATCGCCTTGAAAACATGAATGCATATGCTTCGTATCCTTTCAACACAGCCATTCAAGCAAAATGTGTGCATCCGTTCGATATCCGAAACTCTAAATGGCACGTCATATGGTCAGGTCATGAAGTCCAAGCTTGAGAACATTCCCGGTACCTCGCTTTTGAAGCATGAAACATTTTGTTCTATAAAGAACTAATATGTTACTCAAGCATCTTCGTAAGCTGTTCAGCTTCTGACCTCGTGTCCCGACCTCAGGTCACGCTGGGATAGTGCAAATATCGATAAAACGATTACTTCAACTTTCGCCCCGGTGTGCATTGCTTGAGAAGTAATTTCAGCCACAGGTTACATCATGTTGAATAGGATTATATCACAAGAGGTGAGTTATCTCATATACCATCTCATGCCATATTTCGTATGGTCATATGTTATCATATGTCATATGATCGTCCCGGGTCAGTGGTTGTTCATAACATGTCTTGCCGCATGAATTAGGCGGCGCTGATACCGAATTCACAAATGACGTCACGAGGAACAGCAACACTCAGCATAAGCCGGAAGACATGATACCTTTCTGACCCTGTCATTGAATTTTGTCACACATTGCGAACCCAAAATAGTGATCATGCGCTAAATTTCGGCGTTTAAAATTACCCCTAATTCAGTTTTCCACACTCAATGAAGCAAAACAGACGGATAATTTAATCCGAACGATATTTTGAGGTTATTTGGTCAGTGACCTCGATCAACGCACATGTCACAACATATGTATGTTGGTGCTATCGAAACTATGCAGTTCTTCAAACCGGGATGAAATGAGAAGATGTTAACACGTGTCCTGGAGGGCCTCTGAAAATAACGCGCACTGGAGGGGGGCGGATTCCGCCCTCTAAGATCTCAGCTCTTGTGAAGGCTAGAACAACGAAATTCGCAGTGTGGATGGGCACCATAGCGAATTATATCATGTGCAAAGTTCATCACATCCGCTATTTGACCTCAGGTCACCTATATAGGAGCACTTTATTAGGTCATTACCTGCTCCAGTTACCGGAACCGGGCTCCCAACCTGACGGCTCCGTTGGGCGGCTCGGCACAATCGGGTTCGCAAAGAAAGGAGTGAAATACATGAATAAAGTATGGAAACGCTTGGGCACACAATGACAAACAGTAGATTTCGGGCTGTGTAGGGAGTAACAGGTAAAGTTACGTCAATCGCATGACAGTCATTTGCATCTATGACACATTTCCGTTGACCAAGTTTGGTTCCATTAGCCTGTCATGAACTTGACCTGACTTGACCTCGGCAGCCTAACATGACTTTTAAATTATATATAATAATAATATGCATCAAACAAGTCGCTAGTGTTGTCAAGAACACTTCCCTATTGCCAATATACGAGAAGCGCATAAGCGCCGATGTTTGTGGTCTGCCGCTGCGAATTGTTTTTACTTTAACGGCCCCTAACTTGAACACCTTTCGGCCGATTTCCATTTTTCTTACTTTATGCAATGCGCCGGCCATTTCTAAGCAGATACGCACACAGTTTGGCGTATTTCGGCAGATACAATATGGAGTTATGTACGAGAAATCGGAGGGATTGGCGGATTTCGCCATCCCCCATGACGTGTGTTAACCTGTCATGAACTTGACCTGACTTGACCTCGGTGACTTGACATGACTTTGAAACAATGTAGCGTGACAATGTACATCAAACAAGTCTCTAGTTTTGCCAAGAATACTTCCTTTTTGCTAATATACGGGAAGCGCATCAGCGCCAATATTTGTGGTCTGGCGCTGATAAAAAATTTTTGAATTTAGGGACCCCAACTCGAAAAATTGTCGGTCAATTTTCATTTTCTTACTTTAAACAACGAGCCGGTCATTTATTAGCAGGTACACGAACAATAGCGTATATCTTCCGGTAAAATCTGGAGTTATCTACGAAAAACCGGAGAGGTAGGAGGATTTCGCCCCCCCCCTCCTCCGGGGCGCGTGTTAAGATTATCTAAAAAAGAAACTATGCATGCATTTATTAGCGGGAGCGAAGACATATAGGGCTACAGCAGACATCGGCCAAACACCACGAGGCGGCAAATGGTGACGTCAGCACGGTAGCCACTCCATTGGCCTTCGCCGGACAGCAAGCGGTGACGTCAGCACCGAATCCCGCCGGAGGCTCACGTCGCAGTCGGGCGGGGGTCACTTTCAAGGGCGGGTCGAAGCAGAGCGAACACCATTAATTTGCGTGTCCGGTATCCCGGACCTGGATGGCTTGCGTGCTGGTCACCATCAGCGTTCGTCGTCGGCTTTTTCTTCCGTCGTTTTCGCTTTCGGCCGTAGCCGAGCCGCAGTGTCTGTGGGTGTGGGTGTGGGTGTGGGTGTGGGTGTGGGTGTGGATGTGGGTGTGGGTGTGGGTGTGGGTGTGGGTGTGGGTGTGGGTGTGGGTGTGGGTGTGGGTGTGGGTGTGGGTGTGGGTGTGGGTGTGGGTGTGGGTGTGGGTGTGGGTGTGGGTGTGGGTGTGGGTGTGGGTGTGGGTGTGGGTGTGGGTGTGTGCGTGGGTCTGGGTGTGTGTGTGTAGGTGTGGGTGTGGGTGTGGGTAAGGCAAACCAATCTCTTCGAATCGATTCTTCAATCTACGGAAAGCGCAGTGGCGGAGCTGCTGCACCAAGAAGGCATTGAAATAGTGGACTGTCGTGACATGGTCAATGGAGTCCACTGCCATTACCACATGTGCCAGAAAATCAACAAAGTCAACCTCGGTAACAGAAATCAACACAACCAACCTGGGTAGCGAAAGTCAACAAAACCAAACTTGGTGGCGGAACGTCATCAACACAAACCTTGGTAGCGGAAGTTAAGAAAAGCCAACCTGGGCGGCATAAGTCAAGAAAACAAATCTGGGTAACGGAAGTCGACAAACCAACCTGGATAGAGGAACGTAAACTAAATTAACCCGGATAGCGAAAGCCAACAAAGCCAACCTGCGTAGCAGAAGCGCCACGCATGGAAGGCAGCCAACAATGTTTGTTGTCATTCGATGTCGCAACTCGCACGGTAAAAGCCGGCAATGTCCGCGAGAAAACAAGATGCACCCGCTAAGTGTGACTTTTGATAGGATCAAAGAGGACCGAAACGGCCAACGATCGGTGAATGAGGTCGCCGAAAATCGGCACGCATACACAGGTAAACATACTCAAACATGGGGTAAATGCACCTGATGTGTCATCGTGACCAAACTCTTTTGGACACTTTGGGCATTCAACGTTCGCATTCGGTATAAAACGCCGTTCCATTCCGTCAGTCCCAACCGAACTTCCGAAATACCAGCCATACGTACTGAATAGGGTAGAGTTGGTCGCATGCGGGTGCTATCTCCTGCATTGCATGGGTTCATGCATTCAATAAAACAAACACGACGCAGGTACTGTGAATATTAAGCTACTAATTGTGCATGCATGTTACATCCGTTCACACATCATTTTGACTACGGTTGCTTCACCAATGGCAATGCTATCCACTCACAAGAAGAGTGACCTTAACCCGCACCTTTTTTCCGGTCAAATCCTCACATCCTGTCTCGGCGGGGGCGGTTAAAGATCCCCCTCTAAAATCCAAACTAAGCACCGCACGAAAACGAAAGAGGCGTCATCGGAAAGCGCTCGACGAGTAGGGTCCGGGTCCACCCTCGAAAGCAATTTTCCCACAAAAGTGACGTCACCAGGGGGCTAGATCTTCACAACTTTTCACGACTTACATTATGTTTTTGACTCTGGGGAGTTAATTTTGGGGGATATATGAAAAAAAAAATGTATTTGGAATGAGAAAACGAACAGCGAAATCGACCAGGCAATATTTTTTGTCCCCCACCCCAAATGACAATTTTCAAAATTTCAAAATTTTCAGTTTTCAAGTTCTTTAATTTTGTTTTTCCATTCGGTAGAGCAGACCGAAAAACGTTGTTGGAAGTCAACTTTCCCTAATAAAAAAATGCTTACTTTAGCCAGAATCCTGTATTTGAACTGCAATTTGGCAAATACGCAAAATGTATTTAAAAAATGAAAACTTCAACTCATACGTTTTGTTGCATCCGTAAAGATAAGCAAACGCTGACAGTTTCATTAAATTATCTGTATCCGTTAAAGCGTGGCGACTGGTTGAACTTTTTGGAGGTGACCTCACTTGGCCTTGACTAACTCGTTGACCCTAGATGACCTAACCTAAAATATTTGAATCAGGATGTTAAATTGATGTGGGAAAAGGTATGCCAAATTTAGGCGCGCTGCCCTCACCGTTCGTCCGCTATCCGCGAAAAACGCGAGGGGGCGGTTAAAGACCCCCGAGACGGGACGGGTTAATACTGTATTCAAAATGGAAGCGATAGCAGTACCAAAAGGTGTATGGTAGCTTATCTGTGTTCTTGGCAAGTTATCTTGGTTAATTCAATACTTCCGAAAACTTCATATATCCACCTTGGCTTTTTCGACATACATCTGGAATGTGGCCAAACTTTTTCATGGTAATGATTTTTGGCCGGGTCCAGGAATCCTTAATACAGTAAACGTTGCTCTCCAGCATCTGTTCGGTTCTTGACCGATTTCTTTTTCACAGTGCGCGTCGGCTGATAGAAGCGAGACGACTGCGGACGGAAGGACGACGGGAAGAAGATCAGAACAAACAGCTTCCTCAGGATCGGGGCCATCACCGGAGCTGTCTGGGCCCTTCCGGCTGCAGCTTTTCAGTGCAACGTCAGAATCGTCCACCGCCGGAAGCTGAGCGAACGGAAATTCATCCTCCGAAATAAAATAATATCAGATCAAGAAAAATACCGCACTGGCTGTTGATAGGGATGGTGTTTCAACAGAGTAATAGCTGCCACACGCAGCGAGTTAAACTATTAGTCCCAATTCGCTCGCACTGTAAAAGCCCAGGTCGCTCTATGGACCAGGATCCTATTCCTGAGCAGAGCTTGTTGCGTAGGCTCTGGCCTCACCATCCAAACAGTGAATTCCGGTTCAACGGCAGCATTTTGATCCGAGAGCTCAACGTGTCGCCAATGAGCCGACACGGCCGCTCCGGTAACTCGTCCCCGGCTTCATCAAGCCAGTTGCCAACTGACCCACCTGGCCGGGGGCTAAACGCGGGCGCGCGAAACGACTCGAACCCTGTCTCGCCAGGGCAGGGGAGGCCAGTGCAGGCCAGCACTCAAACGAACTGAGCTACCGGTTACTAGAATGAAAGCAAACGGTACACCACTCGTGATAGAGGTCAATAAAGCGAGTAGGGCCTGGCACAGAGGCTCTAGTTACTGCTTTCTTCCTGAATAAGTTTTTTATGCTTTCCATCTTGGTAAGGCGCACCAAAAGATATCCAACCCTGCAACCAGTGTCCCACTCGAGTTAACGTATTTGGCGATGCGATACCACCACTACAGTCCACTCTGCAGTGGAACCACTGCAGTCGCACTCTCTTCCACCGCGACATACGCTCGGAGAAGACAATCATGCATAGTGGGTGGGGCCGAGGGCGGATCCAATACGCGGGGGTGGGGTAGGATGGGGGGTGGGGGACAACATGCTATCTCTCCGCACTCCCAAGAGGTTGATTTTGCCGGTATTTTTTGTCCTCACTAAAGTGCATTTTCTGGAAATCTAAGAATATTGTTTGATATAGGTACTTTCCTAAACCGACATGGCAAATCTGCTCAAATCTGATGAACGTTCTAAATCGGGGAATATCTTTATTGCCCACGAAGCCAGGCTTCTGGATCCGCCCCTTGGTAGGACATGCCATTACCGACCAGGTGACATCATTGGAAACCACGCCCACCCGAAAGTTGAAGGCATTCTACCTGTTGTTGCGGCGCCATTGGCGACTCTTGCATTGACGACATACGTGTGAACTTACAACGGTTACACGTATCGACGCGGCTCCCTGCACCTATATCAGGCTATCAGACGTTGACAGATTTGGGGATAAAATGCAAATTCAGAAACGGACAAGGAACGGCAGATGAAGGTACGGGATACCTGAAAGCATGGGCTCTGTCGCAATTAGAGTTGGGCGAATTGGCCCTTCGCAACATCTCGGGAAGCTTGGCATTACGTCTGTTGTAGTGTAACATTGCAATGCAGGTGTTGCATGGACGTTGGAAGGAAATCGCTCACCTGAACCTGTTTAGCCCTCCTTCTCCCATCAACCACTTTGTCGGTACGATGCCCATGCTTGCAAATGATGCCAAGTGTTATTTAGAGCCAAAGTTTGATTTCATTTACTGCTAAGTAGGTTTTGCCTGAACCCGGTAGCTAAGTAAATATATTTTAATCTGCCTCAGCGAACTAGCGTGTCGTCAAAACTCGTGATCAGACACTGCTTCCGCTGTGGTTACCACTGTGTGTTTCAAGACGTGGTAAGGGTTGAATGTTCCAAGACATGGTAGGCGTTGTGCTCCAAGATGTGGTAAGCGTTGAGTGCTTCAAGACGTGGTAGGCGTTGTTTTTCAAGACATGGTGTTGTGGAAACGCCCAGTTTGAAGCCTGCTCAGCGTGATAGAAGGAATGAACAATATTGTTTTGCATATGAATGCCATGCAATTCACTTACCAGGGTGGTATGCTGAGATATTTAAAAATAGACGGACAGGGAGGAAGTAAAATGAGATGAAAATATATGTTCCACACCGGAGAAATCTGGTTTGCGTTATGAATAACTTACAGGCACGCAAATTCGTTGAAAGAATTTCTGACTCACCATGCTCCATCGTCCAATTCCGTAGAAAATCGCACTTCGCTTGAAGGAAACTGCGTCTTTCTACAAACTTCGCTGGATTTGTCAAATCAGTCAAATCTTTAGACCACGGCCGGTCACACATTTATCCTTGTAAAAGTTAGTCTCATCTGATAATAAAATGAAGAGTCATTAGCTGATGAATAAGCTTCCCAGCCCCCTACTTCATTTCCCACTTCAGCTTAAAATGGCATAGGAACTTCAACGATGAAAAACTTTAAATAAGTGAAAAACTCGACCAGGACAATGGTAAATTTACTTACATGTTACGTTCCAAAGAAGGAATGAAGAAGTACGATTACTCCGGGCTGTGCATTTAGAAACATATAAAACATCGGAGATATAACACAAAGGTTCTATATTCAAACTGTCGGTGTAATGCTTCCATTTGAACATTGATCATGTTAATACAACTGCTATGTTGGGTAAGCAAGCATAACCTTATACGAAATGATGCAGATGCAGCTGGACAGAAATAGCTTCAACAGCTTCGGAAAATCTGAGCAACTAACTTCAGCTTTAGCAGAACAAGCACATCCATGGTTTCTAATGTCCACGATGATAAGATATAAACATGGAGCAGAGACTTAAGAAAACATGAGCAACCAACTTCAGCTTCAGCAGAACAAGCACATCCATGGTTTATAATGTCCACAATGATAAGATATAAACATGGCGCAGAGACGTACACAGGTGGTAACGCGAGATAGATTATTGCAAAGAGGTCACTGCAGATCACTGCACATCACTGCAGACAGATAACTTCTGATCACTACATACAGATCATCGCGTATTACTGCATATTACTGCAGACAGATCACTGTATATCACTGCATTTAAATAATTGCAGACAGTTCGCTGAAGACATATCACGGCATGTAAATAACTGCAGACCGCTGCAGCCATATTAATGCAGACATATCACTACAGACATATCACTACAGGCAGACCACTACAGACATATCACTACAGACATATCACTACAGACATATCACTACAGGCAGATTACTGCAGACATATCATTACAGGCAGCTCACTGCAGACAGATTACTACAGACAGATTATTGCAGACAGATTACTGCAGACATTTCACTGCAGACAGATTACTGCAGACATAGCACTGCATATCACTGCAAATAACTGCAGACAGATTGCTGCAGACGTAGTGGACATCATAACGATACGTCCGGCAACAACTGCATCACCGTAATATCATCTGCACTGACGCCGGATAAACGCGCCCGATCTACCACAGCCGCCCGAGCGGCGCCTCCCGCCCCCCACCCCGCGTCACATCGCCAGCACATCTGACGCGGAGAACAGTTAGTAGGCAGGCCGAGGGCCGACGACGGCCAATTTGCATGACGGAGCGATCTGGGGCGGCCAGTGGCGCCGCGCGCTTTATCGACGTCGCGAGGAGACGCGCGCTCGAATTGTGTCGGCGCGACAAGGGTCCGTGACGAGCCGTGTCGACGGCTGCGGGGGGGGGGAGCGTGCGAGGAGTGGAGGTGAGCCTCGCCACCGCACGGTGGGCAGCGGGCACGGCGAGACGTTCATCATAGCCGACCATCCTGCCCTTTTTCAACAAAGGCAATTCTGGCGATATGAGAACTAAATAAACTTCCAACGTCTATGCTGTGGTGTGTCTGATATTATGACGTTTGGCAGCATTATAAATTACGGTGGAAATATGGAAGCGATTTGTTATGTTAGTTTCATTCATTCAATATGTTCATTCATATTGGATTCATCATTTATTTTACCGTTTGTTGGATCGACCACGGTGATATTCAGTTAACAGACATTGCGGTAATATGGGTATTGTACAGATTGGGAGAAGCTGACGCAGTCAATTTTTTTTTAACGTGAGAGGGCCTTGAACGTATATGGTGAGACAGGTTGTGCATTTGCTCTCATGTTCTGGAAGGGGTATACATGCATCACAAATATTGCTTTGTGCAACAACTATAAATCAGTGATGTTTTAGCTTATTCTGAAGTATCACCATTGTCCGAACCTAGTCCAGGTACTGGGTAGTTCTATCTTCGCGGCGGGGTACGTTGATCACATGTCTCATCTATATAAACAGGAGTTGTGACGGCAACTAGTGTTAGTGTCGCAGGCTGCTTTTGGCCGCGTTTTTTCAGTTCACGTATTCTGGTAGAAAGCATGAGGAAAACAGAGAATACCACGTAAGATACCCGAGGTAGAGTTTCACGGTATATTCCTTTCTCTGACATTGTCACACCTTCACTGTCTTTTCATTTCTTTAGCATTGTCAAACCTTCCCCGCCTTTTCCTTTCACTAGTCTTGTTGCACCAGAACCCGAATCTGTTTAAAAGTAATAGGCTGACACACCAGCCTATTACTTTTGCTAAATTTTTAACATTTATTTGATTTGATAACTAATTGTGCATAACGTTTGTGCACAATTAGCTTGTATTTCACAAGGGCAACCGTCAGCAACATAAAGCAAGTGAATTATTGTCGGGAACGGGGAGAAAGTTTGGTGCGCAGCTGTCCAAAGTTATCAGTACCTTTTCAGAATCTCGATTTTGTCTTCGTTAAAATTTGAACTTCAGGTCAATATAAGGTCATGGACTTCAGTGAGTTCGAAGTGGACCACCTGCAAAAATGTCAGAGGATCGATAACTCATACAGATGAAAAGATATTGAAATGAACCTTGCTGCGTAAGTCAAATTCGGCGGTACCAACAAGTACCTCTCATATTTTTGGTTCAGTTAAAGTCAGTGGCCAGAGGTCACAGTGAATTCGTTCTACTTTGGAGCGATTTTCAAATTGTGTAAGATACGTTCTTCTAACTGCATGTTTTTATCGTGATATGCATGCAGAACCATGCGAATAATTCCTTAGTTCCTAATCCAATCCACTTGACCTCCACCAAGTGGCCTGAGGTGATATAGAGATGAAGTGCGCAAAGTGGGCTAAGGCCATTCAGAGCGCATTTAAAAAGTCTTAGGCGTCGTGGAATGATACGAACTGCAGTAGGTGCCCTCGGGCTGGTCGAGAATGTGTGTGCGTCTGTGTGTATGCGTGTGTGTGTATGTGTACATGTATGTATATGTGCATGTGTATGTGCTTGTTTGTTTATTGGTTGGTTCACGACACACTTTATGCACATTCACGGCTAATGGCGCCGCCCACACTGTTTCGCCGGTGGGCCGCGGGATTGGGAAATGTCTTGAGTGGCGCTAGAGTCGAACCCGGGACCTTTGGTACCCATAGCCCGACACCTTAACCACTCGGCCATCCCCGCCCCGCATGTGTATGTGCATGTGTATGTGTATGCGCATGTGCATGTGTATGTGTATGCGTACCTGTATATGTATGTGTATATGTATGTGTATGTGCATGTGTACGTGTATTACATTGTGCCTACGCTGGCTGAGTGGGACCACATTTACGCCATGGCAGATATGCCGATCCGACAACACAGTACGAGTGCACACAACAGTGACAGGGCAACACCAGAGTCGACTCGGTGCTCAAATACAAGCGTTCTATTCACACACAACTGGAATAGCACGTTGGAGTGACGGGTTGCTGTGCGAAAATTGCCCTGGATGATCAGTCTGGAGTTGAGATGGAGTCTTCGGAATCGTTGTATGGCCACCGACGCTTAAAACCGAGTGTTCGCTGGACGGAAATGCCGGTGTCACTCGACGAACAAATTATGCCGGTCTGCAACCTAACCAGCCCCACGATGCTGAATCACTCCAGGAGTGGGGGAGGGGGATTCTGGGACGACATCGGAAGGCTGATGCTCTCCGGGGTCGGCGGGAAGAGACGCCGACAGTTGTGGAGGTGCTGCGGGGGCCGCGCCAGGACCGCCGCCGGGCAGCTCTGCGATGGACCGCCAGATACGCGTCCGTCACCATGACAGACACAGACAAATGGTCCTGCCGCCAGAAATACACCCGCCGGCCGGAACAGCCGAGCAGAACGTGGCGCCAGCCGCAGCGCCCGGTGCCGCTGCTGTCCCGCGTCCACGAGGTGGCCAGGCTTTTGGCTCACACCGTTCTTGACGCCAGGCAAGGGACATCACCAACGTACTCATTCTTCCAACAATTCATCACCTTGAAAACTTACCCGTCATCGGCACACCAGCCACGCACTTTAACACGCCACAATGCACCATATACACGCGAGGGAGTCACTTGCATGGCGGCGAGGGCCTGCTCTTCACGTTGCAGAGCCAGGTGTCTCTGCCGTCTAGAGGGTACGACACACACCAACTCATGCTCACCTGAAGCACTCGCAAGCATCCCTCATGCATTACAGAAGGCTACATTAGATACACCATTACAGCACCTGCACCCATCACATGACGCTGCCAATTCCTCACATGCCTCACATGACACTTGTTGGCGGTCGTGACTATATGATGCACTCAGCAGCTGAGATCACATGTCGTCGCCAGCTGCGTTTGCTGCGGCCAGGCCCCCACCTGAGGCCGGTCCTATTCTCGGTGCGGAGCGAGGAAGGACGTTCTCCGTCTCGTTCACATTGAGGGCCTTTTCCCTTTCCCCTTTCACCCTTTTCCCCGGCGCCACTCGCACGTCACATAGAGCCGGTGTATCACCACCACTAACACTTGTAGAGCGCAAAGCTTCCGCACCACCACACACGGTACAGCCGCACACCACAAGCACAACAACCCACACACCAAGCACGCTGGTCACGTCTCACAACACAACACTTTAACAACACCTACACCACCCGCACCACTCACAACACGTCACAACATGACACAACACACACTCATAACACAACACTCACTCATAACACAACACTCATATCGTCACGCACTCATATCACACACATACCTCACATGCACAACACTCATACGACACATATGCCTCAGGAACAGCCACGGCACGATGCAACCAAACGCCCAACACAGGCCCCACTTCCACTACCACAGAACACAACACAGCCAAACGCCCAACACAGGCCCCACTTCCACTACCACAGGACACAACACAACCAAACGCCCAACACAGGCCCCACTTCCACTACCACAGAACACAGCACAGACAAACGCCCAACACAGGCCCCACTTCCTCTACCACAGAACACAACACAGCCAAAACGCCCAACACAGGCCCCACTTCCACTACCACAGAACACAACACAGCCAAACGCTCAACACAGGCCCCACTTGCACTACCACAGGACGCGACACGTAGGCCGTTATCCACGCCATCCCCACAGCATCACACACGTGCGCCGCGGCCAGCCACCACACAAACACCAACTTCCTAATTACGGGCTCATCACAGACTCAACTCGATTATCTCAAACACTGACAAAGACACTTCAGACAGAGACTCGGACATTTCACTGTAGAGGCGCATCGCAAACTACACCACGCTCACGTACTCCCACACCAGCACAGTCATCCCCGACCCCACGCGTCCAGAGCATCCACAGCATGTGTCAGCAACAGACAAACACCAACTATGAACATAGCAGATAGTCTTCTCGCGACACCACTCACCAGCAGTGAACATATTACTAAAAAAATAAACAATGAGGTGAGCAGAAAACAAACAGGAGCGCTGGAAATGAAAAGACAAAACGAATGCAAATAATGGACTGATGAAAGAACGACGTAACACAAAAACCAATTGCAAAAAGTTCCACGATTGGGTGTGTTTAAAATGCACTGTGTTCGTGTAACAACAAAAAAGAGACTGCGATGACCGGACAACCTCCTCCCTATACCCCATATCACAACATGGCACCGTCCGGACTGCAACTTAAACTTTGCTACGACACTGGTTGCTGTCTCTCTTCGCTCCATCTCCTTAAACAAGTCAGCACTACTTACCAGCAACACTACTTACTACCAACCCGTCAAGATCCGCACATTTTCTACCAAATACTTTTCATGGCTACAAGTCACTTCTTCGCTGTAAGCGCTGTCCACCTCTTCAAGTCATCAGCCATCTCCAAACGCGCATCACCCGCACAGACAACACACCTTCAAGCATCAACACGGAACACAGATCACAAACTCCGGGAACAGACGATCTCACCGCACTGGTGGCGCAGGCTGACAAAACCCAAGCACAACGACCAATATACAGCTTGCATTGCATTGTTCGCGATTGGGGTTATTTGCCTATTTTGCTTTCTGGTGGCGCATGCTCAGCCTGTAATACGCAGAACGATTAGTTGCTACGCTGGCCAAGGAACGAATGCAATTTAATTTTGAAGGCGGTGTCACTGAGCCTGTGAAAATGCGTCAAGCATCTCGCATTACTCCCTAGAACTCAGCTATAGTTCTGCAAACTTTACAGACTATGAACTATCATAGCGAGGCGGAATAATTCGCAGAGAAGATTCCCAGCACCTCGCGGAATTCAGCGCCGAGGATCTTACATGCATCGTTCGGGCGAACAATATATGCTCATAATACTTGATGGAACTTCATCGTCTAGTTCTGGGTAGAACTAACGAAGGAATGTAAATATTGAACCACTTTCTCTTCCCATGCGTCAAGCGATAAGCGGCTAATAAATAATTATGGAGCAATGAAAACGATTATTTTCATTGTGAACTGTTCAAATGTGTGCATTTCCAGTTACTTCCTTTCGACGGGACAAGCGACACTCAACGCGGCGCGTGGACAACCAATGAATGAAAGAAGCTTCCCTGAACCCATACACTTCCCGGCCGACATTAAGCTGATTTTTTCCTAGCTTTCCGATTGATCAGGAATCAATGTACGTATGTTTTGGTTACAGCCACGGAGGTAAAGTTGTGGCCTGTTTGGAATTTTCCTCGTTGGAAACAAAGTAAAGGTCCGTGATCTTGGTTAATGGCACGCGAGCAACTTGTGCGACCTCTGCCTAGCCATAGTGTCTAACTTTTGCTACCCTCCGGCACGAGCTGACCGAGGCAGTGCAGGTAGAAGGCATCAGCAGCCATGGTTTGACTAAAATCTGGGAGCGTTCCTTTTTGAGTCCGAACTTCCCGGAGCACGCACACAAACAACCGGAAAGCACTCAAGTATGCTCTCCGCGTGTGACAGCCACGCTTGCGCATTTCGCAATCGATTCTATTGTTAACTCGCTCGACGAGTAGCTGTCAGCTTTACGAGCTATTAAGGGCACAATCGTGACTCGTATGGGATGGACTGTGGTGTTTTGATGTGCTGGATAGCTTCGTGTAGCTCAGTGTATTTCCGTTTCTGACATAAAGACATAAAGACATAAAAGATCAGTGCAACTCTGAGCCACAAGGGCCCTTCTTGGTTGCACTCTGTACACTGAACCAGTTGCCCACCAAATCTGCCAATCAGCCCTCCCTGTAATACTGAAAAGCAAGCCCTCTATTCTTATAATGATTGTCTATGCTGTTTTTAAAGATGTTCAATGTTCTGCTACTGACGATGTTTTCTGGCAGCTGGTTCCAGTGTTCCACTACCCTGTTGGTGAAGAAAGTTTGCCTTAACCTTGTTCTGCTGTGGTTAATTTTAATTTTGAATTTATGACCTCTAATTGCATCATTTCTGTTAAATTCAAACATTTCCCCAAGGTATCCCCTCTCCAGACCATTGACAAATTTAAAGACCTCGATGAGATCTCCTCTCAGCCTTCTATATCTAAGTGAAAACATATTCAATTTCTTCAATCTTTCCTCATATGCCAGGTTGCTTATGCCATTTACCATTTTTGTAGCCCTCTTTTGTACTCTCTCTAAAAGCCAACAATCTTTTTCATAGCTAGGAGACCAAGCTTGGATGCAGTATTCCGAATGTGGCCTGACGTATGCACAGTAAAGCTTCCTGATCACTTCCTCACTTCTGTATGATACATTCCTATTTATTGCCCCGAGCATTCTCAGTGCCTTCTTCCTGGCTTCCTTGGTCTGTTCTGATGCCCCCAATTTTGTGTTTAGAATAACACCTAAATCCTTCTCCTGTTGAGTCACTGATAGCACTTGACCACCCATCAAGTATGGAGCCTTCATATGCTGCTTACCTACATGCATGATTTTGCACTTATCAAAGTTAAATTTCATTTGCCATTCTTCGGACCACTTCACAAGTTCGTCTAAGTCTTTTGCAGCGAGATATGCTCATCCTGACCTGTTATTGCCCTAAAGACCTTCAAATCATCTGCAAATTTCAAAACTTTACTGCTTAGGCCACTTTCAATGTTATTTACAAATATAATGAACAGTAATGGCCCTAGTACTGACCCCTGGGGGACTCCACTAAGAACATTTTGCCATGATGACTTTGTACCATTTAGCATCACTCTTTGCTGTCTATCTGAAAGCCACAACTCTATCCATTTTAAGATGCTACCTGCAATACCATGGGACTGAAGCTGTATCATTAACCGTTTATGGGGTACCTTGTCAAAGGCCTTACTAAAGTCAAGATATGCTACATCAACCTGATTTCCCTGATCAAATTGTTCTGTGGCGAAGTTCAAAAAGTCCAAGAGGTTTGTGAGACACGATCGTCCTTTTCTAAATCCATGTTGAGTATCTTGAATCAATCTGCTACCTTCCAGATAACTAACTATTCTATCCTTGATAATTGATTCGAGTACCTTGCAGACTAGGGATGTGAGACTTATTGGCCTATAGTTTTCAACTTTCCCTCTTTCTCCTTTCTTGAAAATAGGAACTACATTTGCCCTTTTCCAATCGGTTGGAATTTCATTATGTGAAACTGATCTACAAAATATTATACTAAGTGGAAATGCCAGTTCCTTTTCAGTTTCCCGCAACACCCTAGCATAAATATCATCAGGTCCTGCTGCCTTATTTGGCTTTATTTTCCTGATATGATTGTAAACAACATCACTACCAATGAAATCAACATCATTTGTCAGATCCCATGTATCTGAACTATGGTGTACGGTCGGCAGATTGGTCATATCTTCCAATGTAAACACTGATTTGAACTGCTTGCTCAGCTCCTCAACCATCTCACTATCCTCACCCAATGTAGTCCCGTTTACTTCCAGTGGACCAATTGTGTTAGAAACTTTACTCAGCTTGTAGAAACTAAAGAACTTTTTACTGTCCCCATTACAGTTTCTAGCTAAATCCAGTTCCTTTGCTCGCTTTGCTGCTCTGGTTTTTTGCTTCACAGTGTCTCTAGCTTTTCGATACGCCTTTAGATTAATGACATTTGAGGCTTCTTTAAAAACTCTAAATGCAGTTTTCTTAGCCCTAATTGCTTTTATCACGTCTGGTGTAAGCCATGCTGGCTTTCCTACCCTTCTTTTGCGTCTTTGCTTTTGGGGGACATGTCTAATCTGAGTTTCCTTTAAGTAAGATTTGAACTTTTCCCACATTTCACAGGCATTTAAATTGGAGAATTCTTCTTCCCATCTGATGGCACTTAAAGCCGCTCTCATGCCGTTAAAGTCTGCTTTGTTGAAATTTGGAACCTTTACCAAATTATCCTTGATAGTTTCCCCTACATGTGCCTTGAATCTAACTATGTTATGGTCACTTTTTCCCAGAGTTTCGCCTACAGTCAAGTCTTGAACCAAGTCACTTAAATCCGAGAATACAAGGTCCAAGAATGAACCATGCCTGGTAGGTTCCGATACAAACTGGTGTAAGAACAGGTCCTCTTCAAGGCATTTCCTGAACATTTTGCATGATGGGGAGCCAACACCAGCATTTTCATAACCTTTTAGATTAAAGTCACCGAGAATAAGGCACTTCCTCTTAAAGTTTCTACTGATTTCCTCACAAATCACCTTGTCAAGCTCCAGTTGCTGAGAATGTGGCAGGGTTCCTGATCGGTAGAAAGCTCCTATCCTAAGAGTATTGCTGTTGCCTTTTCCCACAGTGACATCAAGCCAAATGGACTCCACAGACACATTTTTATCCCCACCTGCTACTTTTTGAGAACTGAATAAGCTATTCACATAGAGCATTACACCACCCCCTTTCATTGCTGGACCCCTATTGCACGAAAACATATTGTATCCCTGGATCTCATAGTCCTGTAAGTTATCTCCAAAATATCCTTCACTGACCCATGCCTCCGTAATGCAAACAAAATCCGGTTCCTCCTCAGCAACATAACACTTGAACTCATCAAATTTGGAACGGATACTCTGAGCATTAAACATCATACACTTAACAAATGCTCCATAACCACCTTTGGCTTTTTCATATTGAGGAGTTCTTTTATCACTAGATGAACTATAACTCTGTCCCCTTGAGTTGCTGCTGTCCCTATTTGCAGACTTTGAGGTTCTATTGCCTTGGCTGACACTATTGGAATATTCCTGAGTTGGCAATGCAATTTCATCCCTCCCCACCCCATTTCCTAGTTTCCCTGAAGGACATGCTCATATACTTTGCCTAACACATGGACCCCCTTCTCAGAAAAATGCAGGCCATCCTTCTGATAGAGGTCCCACGATGCATAAAACCTGCTCCACTCGTCTACAAATGTAAAACCTAGCTCCTGGCAGAGCTTTCCTACCCTGGTGTTAGCTGCCAGTGCCCTAGAGCTCCACTCAGGGAGGCTCTAGCCCTAGGCAAAATTCCTGTTACAAGCACTCTATTGGTACCCTTCAGGGTGGCCAGAAGGGCCCTGTACTCCCGCAGAAGCTCCTCGCTCCTAGTATGACCTATGTTATTTACCCCTACATGCACTATGACTGTGTTAAACTGGTGATCACTGGTGACCTGTGCCACCGCAGTTACCAGGTCCTTCACCTTGGCACCAGGCCTGGTGATGCACCTCCTGTCCCTCCTACCTTTACAAAATACCCGCTCTAAATGACGCACACGAGAGTCTCCTATGACCAGCACTGACTCCTTACTACTGCTATCCTGGGGGCAGTCATCCAATGCCTGGAACATATTTGTTGTTACTGTGCCTGCCCGCTGGGCCGGTCGGCTACACTTCCTCCCGCTCCTACCACCTGCCACCTGCCACTCACTGACCCTTTCCTTAGGTTCGCGTCTCCAAATCCTCCACCCCCTGACCTCATGCCACTTCCCCTCCTGTGACCTACCAGAACTACCCCTCCTCTGTTCACTATTAACACTATTAACACTCCCCTCTTGAGAGATCCCAGCCACCTCCACAGTGGGAAACCTCAGCTACCTGGTGGCCTGCGACCACCTGGGCATATGATGTCCCTGCTACGGATTGACCCCTTGTTGCTTTATCTTGCCTACCCTGTGCAACAAGGGCAGCCTTGAGGTTGTAAACCTCTGCCTTAAGGGTCCTAATTTCTTCCTCTAGTGCCTGCATCCTGGTCGAAACCATCCTAAACGCTGCAGCTTATGCCTAGATTTAGATTCAAATTAACTTGCTAAATTAACTTGCTAAACAACCGACAAAAAAGCTAACTATCATTCACTATAAATCGCTACCTCCTATACTGTCAGGGTTAAATATCTGAGTGCCTCAAGAAAAGCAGAAACTATTAAACAATTGTTTGTTTTTTTTTTGTTTTTGTTTTTCTTTTTTAAATAAATTAAATAACTGAACAAGATGTCTAATCTAATTGTCTTCCACACAAGTAGACAACTATATAAATATCCCTTTGATATCACTTATGGCTAGACAGAAAAATGAACAGTCACACAGCACTTATGAATAAAACCCCTAACTTAAACTATCTAATTAAACTATCTTAAACTTCAACACCAAACACACTTGCTAAACAACCGACAAAAAAGCTAACTATCATTCACTATAAAGCGCTACCTCCTATACTGTCAGTTAAATATCTGAGTGCCTCAAGAAAAGCACAAACTATTAAACAATTGTTTGTTTTTTGTTTTGTTTTGTTTTTTTTAAATAAATTAAATAACTAAACAAGATGTCTAATCTAATTGTCTTCCACACAAGTAGACAACTATATAAATATCCCTTTGATATCACTTATGGCTAGACAGAAAAATGAACAGTCACACAGCACTTATGAATACCCCCAACTTACTACTAATTAAACTATCTTAAACTTCAACACCAAACACACTATGCAC
Organism: Imbricaverruca yamaguchii; assembly: GCA_034440575.1. Lineage (NCBI taxonomy): Eukaryota > Metazoa > Arthropoda > Thecostraca > Neoverrucidae > Imbricaverruca > Imbricaverruca yamaguchii. The sequence continues at coordinate 123,596 of JAOTOL010001233.1, forward strand.
ACCAAAAAATAAATAAAGTATGTTAGGATAGTATGAATGTTGTCTAATGTACTTATCAAATCTACACACTTGTAATATCTCCTACTACAGAAATCGAAGAGTCGAGAACACGCCGAAGCCAAAGATGGCGTCCTGCGGCGTCGCTAGGTTAATATAGTATAGTTTGCGTGCTACGAAAATGCTTATAAGATAAAACCTAATGAAATATAATAAGAGAAGTAATTGCTAAGCACCTATCCACAGCTTAGACTAGAGTACTGCCCTGTTCTGCAGCGACTTATCTGGAAACCTGGAGCTCGGGGGCGCGTCCTTCCACCTTGAGAGCTGGCGGCATAATCTAGAAACACTTACCTTCTTAACCTATAAATCGGGGTTCGATATTGTTCCTCCGTCACGTTAACTGTCTTGGAACCGATTTTAAGTTTTGCTGCTCGGCGATCACTTACGTCGCCTCAAAGTGATTGCATAGCGCGTTTCGCAGATGACAGAATACCCCCAGAGCACACTACAACAAAGCCCACCACGCAGATGGTACAGCGCCGGGCGTCGGGTCGGCCCGTTGGCGCGTGCACAGTGCACAGTGCACAGTGCACAGCCGGGCCGTCCTGCAGACCGGCGGAGACGTTCATCAGCGTCAGATAAGCTGGCGTCCGACAGGCGACACACCGCCAGTGCACGTCAGATGAATGGTGAGCGGAGCGGCGCCACCGTCGCGGCCGATCCGGCCCGGTCGCGCCTGCGGGTGGGGCGCGCCCACCGCCAGCTAATTGGACGGCTGGCTCCCCAGCCCGCTGCAGCTGACGCGTCGACAAGTGGCTCAGCAGATGGCGGCGCCGTTTGAAGACGTGCTCGTTTTGGGCAGCCGGTCACGGTGTCACGTGAGTGTCACAAGAGTGTCACGCGTGTATCACGCGAGTGTCACGTCAGCGTCACGTCAGCGTCACGTCAGCGTCACGTCAGCGTCACGTCAGCGTCACGTCAGCGTCACGTCAGCGTCACGTCAGCGTCACGTCAGCGTCACGTCAGCGTCACGTCAGCGTCACGTCACCGTCACATTAGCGTCAGCGTCACGTCAGCGTCACGTCAGCGTCACGTCAGCGTCACGTCAGCGTCACGTCAGCGTCACGTTAGCGTCACGTGCCACTGTCGACGGGCAGCGGAGCCGCGCCGCGCCAAGTGTCACCCATCAACTATTATTCCAGCTGATTAATTGTGTTAGTGTTTTATCTGCGCGGCCATTAGGGCGTCTGGTTGCGGCCGCCGTCGGAAGTCGACATTAATGGCGCGAGACTCGGCGGCCGATGTGTGCGCTGTGGCCACCGCGGCGCGCGCCGGTGACGAGCCGACATTGGATGCGCATTAGACGCCGCTGTCTCGCGGCCGGTGCGCCGGCCGCAGGTCCACCCCTCGAGACGTCAGCCAGCAGTGGGCGGTGGCCAGCAGTGGGCGGTGGCCAGCAGTGGGCGGTGGCCAGCAGTCGGCGGCAGTCGGCGCTGATCAAACTTGTTTGTCAGCCGGCCGAACGACCTTTAAGCGGGGCGAGCCGCCGGGCGCGGCCGTCACACGGGGTCCGCGAAACTGGCAGCTCCCCGGGCGCGGCCGTTTTCCGTGATCCGTGCAACTGGCGGCTCCCCGGGCGGCTCCCCGGGCGGCTCCCCGGGCGGCTCCCCGGGCGGCTCCCCGGGCGGCTCCCCGGGCGGCTCCCCGGGCGGCTCCCCGGGCGCGCGGCAGCACTGCCGGGGCGGTGCCGATGGCGTTGTATTTGATTTCGAGAAGACGGCTGAGTCATGTCCCGCCTCCGGACCGGACGACAGTCTGCCGGCTGAACTGGCAAGGAACATATTAGCCCAGTGAATTGTAGCAAACCGACAGAGTGGGCACAGACAGCAAGTTAGGATCGGATATCTGCAAAAATATGTCGCAACAAAAAATAAACATCGTCAATCTCAGATTAGTTCCCGCTCCTATCACCACCTGAAGAAAATCGCAACCAAAATTAATTCCACCCTTTGAATTCCTAGATTTATAGCTGGGCTTGCTGAACACTTGTGTTTCGCTTTCTAATATGAATGGCCACCACACAGGTCTAAGCACTAATCATCCTCACAAATCCCTTCAAAACCGGATAAAAAGCGCGGTGTCGTGGCAATCAATGTCCAAATCAGGCTCGCGCAACTTCAGCCACACTCACCGCATGGCTTGTGAATTGCACTTAAGTTGTTGCTAATTCATGTGATAAAAGAAGGATATTGTGAATTCTTATTTTGGCAAGATTCAGCAGGAATCAGCATAGCATCACATTTAAATGGTACTGACAAATCATGCGAATTTCATAGGGATGAGAATAGTCAGAGCCAAAGCAATAAGTGCACACACACACACAGACACACACACACACACACACACACACACACACACACAGGTATATATATATATATATATATATATATATATATATATATATATATATATATGCATATATGTGCATAGTGTAAATGGTGTATGGAAGCATTTATATACACTACATTTTGGAACTGTGATATACAGTTAACATTAGGGTTTTCCGGAAAAATCCGCCAGACTGCCCCAAAAAGGTACGAGTGGGAAAATGTTCATAGGTGTTGCTACCTTCTGCCTTACCTACCTTCTACCTTCTGCCGCCAATACCTTCTGCCTTTTGCCTTCGATACAAGGCAATTAGGGTGGAAATCAAGTTATTGGGGTTGCATGGCAACATTAATATTTGTATCGGTGTTGCACCAGAGGAGCACGAGCTGCCACCACTACACCAAACTCTGAACGTGATTTGGCGCAATGTCAATCAGGTGAGCCACGCATCTCTTCCCCGGTGAGGGCGACGGTTTGGAGTTCGGAATATATCCAATCCAACACAGGTGCTTGCAATCAGATGTCTGTAATTCCACACCTCTTCCTGTAATCGAACACAAATGTCTGTAGTAACACACAAATGTCTGCAGTAACACACGTATGTCTGCAATCCCACACGTATGTCTGCAATCTCACACAGATGTCTGCATTCCTCGGGACCTACAGCAGCCAGTCTTCATGGGGCCCACGGCTGCGGTAACAGAAGACGGCGAGCTGACACAAATGGAAGGCGACTGACTATATTACCGCGCACGCAGGTGAGAGAGCCGAACTAGACCGAGCCCGCTCCACCTATCATTGCCCGAACCTACTCCACTACCATCGACCGAACCTAGTACACTATCATGGCGCGAACCGACCCTACTAGCATTGCCCGAACCTAACCCACTAGCTGCCCGAACCTACTCCACTACCATGGACCGAACATAGTCCACCATCATGGACCGAATCTAGTACACTAGCATCGACCGAACCTAGTACACTATCATGGCGCGAACCTACCCTACTATCATTGCCCGAACCTACTTCACTACCATCGACCGAACCTAGTACGCTATCATGGCGCGAACCTGCCCTACTATCATTGCCCGAACCTACTTCACTACCATTGACCGAACCTAGTACACTATCATGGCGCGAACCTGCCCTACTTTCATTGCCCGAACCTACTTCACTACCATCGACCGAACCTAGTACACTACCATGGCGCGAACCTACCCTACTAGCATTGCCCGAACCTAACCCACTAGCTGCCCGAACATACTCCACTACCATGGACCGAACATGGTACCATCGACCGAACATAGTCCACCATCGTGGACCGAACCTAGTCCACTATCATAGCTCGAACCTACCCCACCTCCCACTGGCCGAATCTATCCCACTATCACTGCCCGAACATACTGCACTATCATTGCCCGAACTTATCCCACTACCATTGCCCGAACCTATCCCACTTCTCACTGCCCGAACCTACCCAACCTCTTACTGCTCAAGTCTATCTTAATTCTCACTGC
>JAOTOL010001233.1:132500-207500 GCA_034440575.1 Imbricaverruca yamaguchii
TAAGATCTCCGATATCCATGCGAAAATTAACAGGGTATGGGTCTCCACCAGCGGACTGCTGGACCAGTGGGTCATTAACGTCGGTCGACGACACCCTACCCGTGTCGTTGAGTCGGCCTCCCGTGTCTGAAGCGATCTCCGGAGATCGAATTGATCCCCTGTGGTCGGTTCCATTTTGCTCGGACCAAATCAATGCTAGTGGGGACGTTCGTTGTAATCGGCGACACCCGATATCCATCAGCTGGAATTGGGAGAGCGGAGGCATCGAACCGGTGCTGTAGGAACGAGCCTCGGGCTGTTTTATGACTCATTCTACCACTGGAAACTTTGTCTTGACCTTCTCCCATGAAGGCTTCCAAACGTACCAAGGCCAGATTACAGGAAGTTTAAGGCGCACACTGTGCTGCACTATCCCTGGGTGTGCACTGTGCAGCTCACTTGCAAAACGATGTTCGCGCTCAGTTCAAGGCATAAAATTCGGATATCAAAATCACCCATTAACGAAGCTACTGAGCGTGCTTGTGAGCTGCGCTCACTGCTCAATACCTTGCCATGCCATACCATGCCTTGGGTGTCCTGTGATCGTTATTGGTTTTACGACACGTCGACCGTTGAGACATGTAACGTCGCCAATCCCTCACGCCGATTGGTTGCGGGCGAAGAGGAGCGACAGGTGATGCTCGAACCCGCAATCTTTTCATTGTGAGACGGGCATCCTTGGCCCTAGACTACTCGTCCCGTCCTTGGGTGTCTAGTGACACCCAAGGCACCGCCATCACGAGGTGCCCGCGGATAGTGCTGCGGCAGCGTGGGATCCCTGGCTAATGTTCGTCGGCCCCAAGGGTGCCTGTACTTCCTGCTAGTCGACATATGACGTCAGTGGATAGAGTATGTTTGTCCCGTCGCGATATGAACATTGGTTAAGTCGTTAATGTCGCGAGTTCACTAGACCGACTGACCTTTTGAACCTTTTGGAAGCTGCAAGATTTCCAGTCACCTCATTTCACCGAAGCACGAACTGCCTGTTCATCCAGCGAAATAAACGGGGATTCGTATGCACATGGTATACGTGGCTAGCGTCCACATCTTAGTTTTATTTACATAATTTTGTACTATCACGTAGCAACAAAAGACGGCGAGTGTTCCCGACGGCCAGTGCCTCTGTCCCTGAGGCATCAATACTTCTTCACTTACGTAATTCAAGGCGACATGCACCAGGAACAAGTGAGCTACAGATTGTCAGTGGAAAAGCGACTTCATCAACTACCACTAAGGAGCGAACGAGAGCCCGAGAACACTGCAAATAGGCTAGACGCACAAGTGAGCTGTGCACCAATAATCACGCATGGCTCAGGAGGATCACTGTAGCTCACGAACCCCGTAGATAAAAGTTGCGGCCATGCTATTAGTTAAGGCCCACGTTAGTTAAGGCCCACGTTGCCCCAGGCATCCGGGATTGAAGGTACAACAATGATCCCCACATGAATACAAGGTGCAAATATATCAGACGGTTCATCACATATAGTGAAGGGCATTCTGCTGAAAGCTTATGCATATTGTGAAAAGCAGTATGTGCTTGTGGTGGTTCTGAAGCATAGGCTGGGTGTCCTACTACTTTAGATAGGTTCTAAGAGCTATCATGTCACCTGAGCCCCCGTCTTCCGCCAATAATGTCACAGTTTAACATGACACCCTAACGGGGCACCCTCTTGTATTTCTGCCTCGGGTCGCCAGTATCCCACAGAACTTTCAACATTTATTTTGCAATTTCCAGCCAGAGCGTGTACTGGGGGTCTAAATAAAAAACTGATTGATTGTACAGTGTGTATATGTTCCCTGCCTATGTGCTGCCGGTTCATGACCAACTACTTGGGTGTCTTATCATCGTAATGATGAGAGGGAGATATTGCAGACGTTAAGAAAACCCCCAAGCACGGGCGATTAAGGTGAACCGCCTTTCGAAAGGAGGAGCTATTAAGGAGACCTGTCCTCCCAAAGGCCAGACGATTAAGGAGAACAACCCTCCCAAAGGGAAGGACGACTAAGGAGAACTGCCATCCCAAAGGGAGGACGACTGAGAACTGCCATCCAAAAGGGAAGGACGACTAAGGAGAACCGCCCTCCCAAATGGAAGGGCGACTGAGAACTGCCCTCCCAAAAGCCAGACGATGAAAGATAACCGCGTTCCAAAGGCCAGACTGTTTTGATTGCTAATCCAAGCTGTTACTTGATATATCTCTGCTCGAAACGCCCCTCACCCCTGCCACAAATCGAAAAACGTTCCCGCAACGTTTACATACGACCTGAAGTGCATTGATTTTCGATACCGCTGCAACAGTTATTCAGTAAAAGACGAGAGCGCCCACTCACGATGATCAGCGTTCCATTGACGCATCAACAGAGCATGGCCGGAAGCAGGCAGCGAAATAGCATGATTGTTCTGATGTCATCCTGCTGAGGCATCCCTGTTGACACGCACACGCGGCGCCCACGCCAGCATCACGCCAATTACAATGTACGGGCTATGGTTGTCATCCGACAGAGAACTGTGACATTATCTTGTGTCCAGCGATAAGCGGTGTAGCGACTGTACTGTGACAGGGCAGAGAGCTGGTGCATGCTCTCACGTTCAGCGGCACACCATGCGCGGATTATATTGTGACAGGACAGAGAGCTGTTGCATACTCTCACGTTCAATGACACACCATGTGCAGACTGTGAGTGACGAGAGTTGCATAGCGCGGCAGACTAAGCTGATTCATTCCATCCATCCCGCAGTCGTTGCCGCATATGCCGTACCGACTACAATTATGTTTGACTCTTTGCTCTTTCACAAATGGGGGTCGTCCGATATGCGCGGTTCTCACGCGCCTCAGACGAAGGATCCGTCCGACAGCATTTCGACGACGTGCGCTCCTTTCCTCTCTCCTACCACCATGCTCTATCCTCGAGGTTCATCGGCATCACGCGTCTACGAAATTGGGTCGGTCGAGTTCTTCGAGCGGCTTCATCTCCTACTTGCCGTCTCGGCCAATCGATGTCGCCCCGAGCGGCATGTTTATGACGGTGGCTAATTTAAATTTGGCGGGCTAATGTCGTCGGCGGCTCCAAGAGCCGCTCCGGTTGCGGCACGATAATTACCCGGGGTTCAAGGCATTTTATGGCCGGTGTGGCGGCCGCCATAGTGTGCCACTGAACGTGGGATAACGTGACAGCTATCCGTCCTGACGCAACCTAGTCCGTACGTGGTGTGGCATTGGAAGTGAGATTATGTGGCAGCTCTACCTCCTCTGTCGCAACATCGTCCGTGCATGGTGTGTCATTGGACATTACATTACGTGGCAGCTCTATCTGTTACACAGTCCTGAACGCAACATAGTCACTGGATGTGAAATTACGGACGCCTATCTGTTTTGTCGCAACATTGTCCGAGCAGTTTATTGCTGGATGTGAGTTAATGTGACAGCTCTCTCTATAATATCACGGCATATTCGGTAAATGGTGGGCCACTAGACGCAGTTCGTACATAGTCACAGACCGCAACATATCGCTGGGTGTAAAATTACGTGACAGCTATCTGTTATGTAGCAGCATAGTCCGTACATATTGTGCTACTGAGCGTGATATTATGCAGCAGCCATCTCCCCTGTCACGACGTAGTCCAAACATCATCTATCGTTTGTTGCCAGGCTCTGCGGTTGACTGTGACCAAAGGCGGACGTGTCACGTGCTGTCGGTGCTGCCGTGATACGGCCACAGAGCGTTAGTGAGAGGATCCGAAAAAAAAATTGACCGGGAGCTAATAGGGTAATTTTTGCACCGAGAACATCGGATGAGTCTCCAACTACTGTGAAGGTGGGCACCGGGTACCTTGGGACGATGACAGAAAATTATGGAGCCTGGAGGAAAGGTCGCAGTGGCCAAGCTATTATCAACTCAGTTGACAACTATTTTCGAAAGTTTCGAAAGTAATTTTGGAGTTATGCAGCGGATATTTGGGACACTGGAGTACCAGGCCATGGATAAAGGCAAAACAGTTTAGGAGACAGAGAAGGAAATCGACGCGGATGTAGCTGACCAGCGCGAGCTGACACAGCAGGTGGAGTTATGCAGCAGGAGGCATCGACACGAATAGACGCCTGTCGCCGCTCATTCTCACCTGCGCCGACTTCCGACCTCCATACGGGATGGACAAATTTAGCACCAAGCTGCTACGATACTCAACAAGCGCATTCCGCTTTTCAGGTGGCTTCAGGTGGATTTGAAGGGATTTCCAGGTGGCTTACGGGCTGCAAGCGGAGACACGATAGTCCATCGGTACGTTAGGCCACACTCAGAGACGACATCCGTAAGGGCCAGTTCGACCTGGGAGCCGATGATTATGACCGGGGACCCGTGGGTCGACCGGCCGAGCCGGCAGAGCCTCCAGTCGGCGTAGGCAAATGGCGGCGCTGTGTATCAGCGAAGCATTGACTTCAGCCCGTCAGCAGCCGTGCAACAGTTTTTTGTTTGTTTATTGGTTGGTTCACGACACACTTTATGCACATTCACGGCTAATGGCGCCGCCCACACTGTTTCGCCGGTGGGCCGCGGGATTGGGAAACGTCCTGAGTGGCGCTAGAGTCGAACCCGGGACTTTTGGTACCCATAGCCCGACACCTTAACCACTCAGCCATCCCCGCCCCAGCCGTGCAACAGTGCCGGGCGTGGATAGCTCGGTGATTAAGCTGCCCGTCTACCAGCCGACATCACCACACGGTGGCAGGCTGGCAAAATTCAACCATACACACACACACACACACACACACACACACACACACACACACACACACACACACACACACACACACACACACACACACACACACACACACACACACACATGCACACGCGATCGTCTAGAGTGGCCGGGGCGTGGCTTCCTCGGTAGTTAAGCCGATCGTCTAGAGCTGCCGGGTGTGGCTAGCTCAGTGGTTAGGCTGATCGTCTGGAGTGTCCGGGGTTTGGCTAGCTCAGTGGTTAAGCTGATCGTCTGGCATGACGGTGTAGTCGAGGTTTGAACGCAAAGAGCCGACGCGAGGCCAACGAGGGCCCCGAGTCTTCCGTCTAGTAACGGTTCCTGATTCTGACCGGACAAAGTCAGGCAACAATGAGCGTAGATCTCCTCTGTCTACATTTGTGTCTGGACAGGCATGCTGGATAAATAACACACCGCATATGTGATGTACACATGGGTATCTGTAATGTTTGTTGCCAAGATTCGTGCGACTTCGTTGTGGGATTATCTCCAGCATCGGCACCACCCAGGCGTGCGCAAAGCCATGGTTTCAGCGTTGCGTATGACCTAGTGTTTCTGAGTGGGGTGGGGTGAGGTAAATATGCATATTGCGTATGTCCGACCTGTTAGATTATGTCGCAGCTATCTGCCCTGTCACAATATAGTCCGTACATGATGGGTTACTTGACACGAGACCATACGACAGCTGCCATGTCACATGTCACAGCGCATCGCTGGAAGCGAGATTATGTGAGTTTCCATGTCACACCATCATACAGGCTTGTCACTGAACGCACGACTATGTGACAGCTCTATTACTGCATGGCTGGAGTGACAAAACGGAAATCAGATAGCAGAACAGCGGAATGTCACGCTCATTATCCACGCGCTACAATTCCCGGCAGTTCCTGCCTGCCGAGGATTGTATCATTTCGGCAGTTATGTAATAGTTTGATGACCCCAAGCCTAGGAGACAACCATTAATCGTCGATCACTAAAGGCCACGAACAGAATTCCTACCAGATACTATAATGCTAGATGCCATGCCTATTGCAATGGCACTGCAAAATGTGGAAAACTTTATTACGCTCATTATTACTGAACAGCATATATCTGCGGGAATGCCGACCGGTGAGGTTCTGTTTAGTGCTCTTATCTAATCGTTCGTGCAATGATTCGAACGTTGATTTGTTAAACTGAAGTTCTAGTATTTAATTATCATCATCAACAGTTATATGGAGGAGTAGAAGTAGAATAGAATAGAGTAGAATTACACGGAGTAGAAGAGGCGGGGCAGGGGTGATGGCTATATACTCGGGACAGCACGAATAGGCATCTAACCTCGGAAGGCATCGACATTTCTTGGCCCATCATTCCTCCTTCACCCTCCCCTCATTTTCCGCGTCGGATACGTCACTGCAATATGTCATGAGCTGCCGACGAGTTTAATTTCCACACTACTCGCACAGGCCAGCAATGTCTCGCAGCACATACACTATGATGCATTCCATTACGAAATAAATGATCTGAAAATGTGCATGCCTCCTCTAGAATATGCACCAAAGAGAACATAGATTTTCCAGATCATTTCGGCAGTTATGTAATTCTGGATGGATCTGCCATGCGACAATCCAACTTTCAGCTTCAGCTAACTCTGCCTCTAATGACTAGTATTCGTCTCAATATGGTTGTTTCATTTTCATCTGCGATGTCGATTCCTCTCCGAATGGCAGTTTGACAAATTATGGACCAACTCCAATTAATGCTCTAAGTGGACAGCGTCGATATTTTGCTCGATCCGACAGCCGATACATTCCGACAGACGTCCCTTTTCAGATACGCTCCGGTCGGGACAGGCTAAATTCGCTCGGGCGGAGGCGGTCCCCGAGCCACGCCGCACGCGCTAGACATGTCCGCCACCAGCGTCGGCCATAATGGGATCCACCATTGACTGACAATAATTTTCCGGACGCCTGACTTTAATAAGCGTATTTGCATATCAGATGAGGAGAGGCACTCGACCACGGAAACTATCGCGTCGTGGGTCGCCGGAGTACTGGTGGAGGAGGATATTTGTGCACGTGACAAAATGACTGGAGGTATTTAGCTTTCCGCCTTGCGAAGCGAGTTCCACGCTCCAATTTGTAAGGGAGTAGCATGTACTCGCGAGAGCTGTGTGCTGCAGAGTGTGACTCTTAACACGCCCTCGTGTGGATGTCCAATCGGCACACTGTTGGGTAGGGGTGAGGTGGGGGTGAGGTGGGGTGAGGTGGGGGTGAGGTGGGGGTGAGGTGGGGTGAGGTGGTGGTGAGGTGGGGTGAGATGGGGTGAGGTGGGGTGAGGTGGGGGTTAGGTGGGGTGAGGTGGGGGTGAGGTGGGGGTGAGGTGGGGTGAGGTGGGGGTTAGGTGGGGTGAGGTGGGGGTGAGGTGGGGGTGAGGTGGGGGGTGAGGTGGGGGGTGAGGTGGGGGTGAGGTGGGGATAAGGTGGGGTGAGGTGGGGTAAGGTGGGGTGAGGTGGGGTGAGGTGGGGTGAGGTGGGGTGAGGTGGGGGTTAGGTGGGGTGAGGTGGGGGTGAGGTGGGGGGTGAGGTGGTGGTGAGGTGGGGGTGAGGTGGGGGTGAGGTGGGGGTGAGGTGGTGGTGAGGTGGGGTGAGATGGGGTGAGGTGGGGTGAGGTGGGGTGAGGTGGGGTGAGGTGGGGTGAGGTGGGGTGAGGTGGGGTGAGGTGGGGTGAGGTGGGGTGAGGTGGGGTGAGGTGGGGTGAGGTGGGGTGAGGTGGGGGGTGAGGTGGGGTGAGGTGGAGGTGAGGTGGAGGTGAGGTGGGGGTGAGGTGGAGGTGAGGTGGGGGTGAGGTGGGGGTGAGGTGGGGGTGAGGTGGAGGTGAGGTGGAGGTGAGGTGGAGGTGAGGTGGGGTGAGGTGGGGTGAGGTGGGGGTGAGGTGGGGGTGAGGTGGGGGTGAGGTGGGGTGAGGTGGGGGTGAGGTGGGGTGAGGTGGGGGTGAGGTGGGGTGAGGTGGGGGTGAGGTGGGGTGAGGTGGGGTGGGGGTGAGGTGGGGGTGAGGTGGGGTGGGGGTGGGGGGGTGAGGTGGGGGTGAGGTGGGGGTGAGGTGGGGGTGAGGTGGGGGTGAGGTGGGGGTGGGGGGGTGAGGTGGGGTGAGGTGGGGGTGAGGTGGGGTGAGGTGGGGGTGGGGGGGGTGAGGTGGGGTGAGGTGGGGGTGAGGTGGGGTGGGGGGGTGAGGTGGGGGTGAGGTGGGGGTGGGGTGAGGTGGGGGTGAGGTGGGGGTGAGGTGGGGTGAGGTGGGGGTGAGGTGGGGGTGAGGTGGGGGGTGAGGTGGGGGGTGAGGTGAGGTGGGGTGAGGTGGGGGTGAGGTGGGGTGAGGTGGGGGTGAGGTGGGGTGAGGTGGGGGTGAGGTGGGGTGAGGTGGGGGTGAGGTGGGGTGAGGTGGGGTGAGGTGGGGTGAGGTGGGGTGAGGTGGGGGTGAGGTGGGGGTGAGGTGGGGGTGAGGGGGTGAGGTGGGGTGAGGTGGGGGTGAGGTGGGGGTGAGGTGGGGGGTGAGGTGGGGGTGAGGTGGGGTGAGGTGGGGGTGAGGTGGGGGTGAGGTGGGGTGAGGTGGGGGTGAGGTGGGGTGAGGTGGGGGTGAGGTGGGGTGAGGTGGGGGTGAGGTGGGGGTGAGGTGGGGGGTGAGGTGGGGTGAGGTGGGGGTGAGGTGGGGGTGAGGTGGGGTGAGGTGGGGTGAGGTGGGGGTGAGGTGGGGGTGAGGTGGGGTGAGGTGGGGGTGAGGTGGGGTGAGGTGGGGGTGAGGTGGGGTGGGGGGTGAGGTGGGGGTGAGGTGGGGGTGAGGTGGGGGTGAGGTGGGGTGAGGTGGGGGGTGGGGTGAGGTGGGGGGGTGAGGTGGGGTGAGGTGGGGTGAGGTGGGGGTGAGGTGGGGGTGAGGTGGGGTGAGGTGGGGGTGAGGTGGGGTGAGGTGGGGGTGGGTGGGGTGAGGTGGGGGTGAGGTGGGGGGTGAGGTGGGGGTGAGGTGGGGGTGAGGTGGGGGTGAGGTGGGGGTGAGGTGGGGGTGAGGTGGGGGTGAGGTGGGGTGAGGTGGGGGTGAGGTGGGGGTGAGGTGGGGGTGAGGTGGGGTGAGGTGGGGGTGAGGTGGGGTGAGGTGGTGGTGAGGTGGTGGTGAGGTGGTGGTGAGGTGGTGGTGAGGTGGTGGTGAGGTGGTGGTGAGGTGGTGGTGAGGTGGTGGTGAGGTGGTGGTGAGGTGGTGGTGAGGTGGTGGTGAGGTGGTGGTGAGGTGGTGGTGAGGTGGGGGTGAGGTGGGGTGAGGTGGGGTGAGGTGGGGGTGAGGTGGGGGTGAGGTGGGGGTGAGGTGGGGGGGTGAGGTGGGGGTGAGGTGGGGGTGAGGTGGGGGTGAGGTGGGGTGAGGTGGGGGTGAGGTGGGGGTGAGGTGGGGGTGAGGTGGGGTGAGGTGGGGTGAGGGTGAGGTGGGGGTGAGGTGGGGTGAGGTGGGGGTGAGGTGGGGTGAGGTGGGGTGAGGTGGGGTGAGGTGGGGGTGAGGTGGGGGTGAGGTGGGGTGAGGTGGGGGTGAGGTGGGGTGAGGTGGGGGTGAGGTGGGGGTGAGGTGGGGGTGAGGGGGGGTGAGGTGGGGGTGAGGTGGGGGTGAGGGGGGGGTGGGGTGAGGTGGGGTGAGGTGGGGGGTGAGGTGGGGTGAGGTGGGGGTGAGGTGGGGTGAGGTGGGGGTGAGGTGGGGGCGAGGTGGGGTGAGGTGGGGGTGAGGTGGGGGTGAGGTGGGGGTGAGGTGGGGTGAGGTGGGGTGAGGTGGGGGTGAGGTGGGGGTGAGGTGGGGGTGAGGTGGGGGTGAGGTGGGGGTGAGGTGGGGGTGAGGTGGGGGGTGAGGTGGGGGTGAGGTGGGGGTGAGGTGGGGGGGTGAGGTGGGGGTGAGGTGGGGGTGAGGTGGGGGTGAGGTGGGGGAGTTAATTTAATCCCACTTGGCACAACGTGAACCAGTTATTAAAGACTCGGGGAAACCAGCGTGTTATGGATGACCAGTTATTCGAATGGTGTTAACCTTCATGCATGTGTCAGGTGGTGACTTTCCGGCTCAGGTCAAAAGTACAATTGTCAATGTGTTGGAGTTTAATAATATCGGATATTTTTTTTAATTTCAGGAGCTAATACATACCCATATTACAGCTAATCCCTCCCTAAGCGTTTCCTCGTTCATCTTGTTCCAGTCCCAGTCCATCTTGAGTTGATGGACATTGTGCATTATGAATTGTGATGTACCTATCACAGATCAGGTTAGGTCAACATGGGGACCCCATTTTCTGCATATTTGAAATGACCCTAATTTTACAAATATTAGCGCTTTGGGTATAACATTGACGCTAATTTCGAATTCGGTGCCAAAAGCAGGGATCCAAGCACCCCCAGAAATTCCACTCAAAGTCACTCGAAGTCAACTGACGTCAGCGACCTTGAAAAAGCCAAATGCATGTTGAACTGCACGTCACCTGACCTGACGAGGTCTGAAGCACAATAGCAGTCATCTGATCTCCCACCGAGTAGATGACCATGAACTGGAGTTGAATCTTGGTAGCACTTCGAATGATTGCATCTCTCAAAAATGATGGCCTGATTTTGGACTCATCTAGTTCAGTGATCTTTGGTGAAATCGAAATGAAACTACCACCAAGAGATACGCTAAACAACTGCAAATAGCTATGGAAATTGTCGTTGCGTTGCGTGCCGCCGTTATTCCACTGTTTTGAGAGGATATCAGGGAGGAAGGTGAGTTAATTTGACCCAGGCACCCCAGCGCGCGCTAAAATTTGCTTTCTTGTAAGAACTGTTGCAGTACTTATCTTGGCGCGATATTGAAAGCTATGCATACGCATTGCTCGGAATTTGCTGCATGCGTTTAATGTGAATGTTTGCTGGAGTGACGTTGCAAAGTCGATGCACATGGTCAGCAGGAGAGGAACGGAACTCGTAGCGGATGAATCCCCCCCGCCGATAATTGCACAGTTTCTCGAATATCACTTGGTACCACCAAATTGTGTGTGACCGACACATTTTCATCCACAGTTTGCTGAGTGGTGGTGGTGGTGGTGGTGGGGGGGGGGTAGTCGGGCGGGCAGGTAAGACCACGTATACTTCTTCTTTTTATGTCAGCGGAATGATTGTAGGATGACTACCCAGTTTTCACAGGAGTATTGAAATATCTTCTTGGAAAAATGTAATTAGTGGTGATGCTTTTTTTTGGCGCCATGTTGTACCTGTGCCCAGTAGATTGTCCGGTGAAGCTGTGCTTTAAGGTGCTTGATGAATGGTTTGATTTATTTTGTTCAATGCAATGTTTTTGAAAGTGATTAAACGATTTGGGCACTCGTTTATTTTGCAAATGCTTGCTTTTCAGATGGCGGCAAAATATGCGGATCGGTCTTCTTTTGCATTGCATTTCTGCATTCAGCACGCAAGTCTTCTCGGTAATAGGATGCGCTGAGTTGTAGTGGAGGACTATGGGCGCTGCCGTAGGCTCTATGTACAACTCAGTGGTGTAAGCATATTATATTGTTGCGAAAAATATGGTGATCCTGCTGGAATATTCACCGAATTCCATTCGACGCCCTATCCAGTCCCGGCTCAACTGTCCTGATGCAACAACTGAGATCAGCTGCTCTAATTATGTCAAAACCACTCCCTCGATCTAAGGTATCGTGTACATCTTGCCGGAGAGTCGTTTTCGACATGTTGCATGTTGTCTGAACCAAAATTCATGGCTCGCCGTGGGGAGTGAGCATGCCAGAAACACAAATTGTCCACTGTACTTTTTCACCAATCGGCGGGGGCTGGAGTGTACTATTTCCGCTACCATGGCCAGCTGAGGTCCGAGTCCCGCAACTGAATGGTCTATGATAAGCAACACCCTTGGATGGCACTTGACACGAATAGCGATGGGTGGTAACCCCGAGGCGGCTCGCTTTCAATGCTCATTCCGAGTGCCGGGGCCTTCATCTCATCGCGGCCAACATCCCGGCCTCTCGTTTCCCATAGAACACACGTCCGCTTCAAATTCCATTCCATTTCTGGACACCCCATTCGCAGTCGGCGAGGCTGGGTCGTACACCATTGAGCCGTACATAAAACCTGCAACGACGCCCGTCATCCTCCGCCCGGCAACCCAGCACATCATACTACCACGAGGACCTCGGTGCTCGACGCACAAATAAGCAGGGCGGACCGCGCTTCCCCGGACGGAGCCGCTTATGGACGGAGTTTGCAGAAAATTCGCGACCTTTCCCCGGCCAACGGGTGCCCAATCAGGAAGCTGCAGCACTAGCCCTTGGCCATGGAATGACCCAGTTCAGGTTTAGACGTCACGGAAGAAGGAATCATGTCCAACACCACCGTGCCAGCAACAAAAAGGAATCGGACTAAACCTACATCCGATTGCGTTTCATCACCGAGAAACTTTGCCGGATTGTAAGCCAAATTTTGCGCCCATCAAAACTAAACAACATTATAATCGTGTGGTACAGCGAACCCTCACTAAATTATAATCCAGTAATGTTAGCCCTCAGCATCCCCACTTGCCACTTGCCCTGCAAAGATGCCACACATGTGGCAATGGCCTGACACGAAGATGCAGTCATACAAATGTAATTTAAGAGATGACCAGCAAAACCTGTCGGTCCGTCTCCTATGCTGGGGAAACAATACACTCAGTGAGGGAAAGGTTGAACGAACATTTGAGAGCGCACGTCTTCGCCGTCCCTTCACTACCTTATGCAAACGCTTGACGAAGGATCATTGCAATATGAATCAGCCAGAAACAAATATACATTCAAATGTAGATACTGTTAGGTACATTGAGAGAAGGTCCGGACTTAAACAGCTTATAATCTGTTTCCATTCGTGACCTTAAAGTTATGAATTAATGGTATGAATTCCAAACAATCGCCATGGCATATAGCGTGCGGAATTAGTATTATCGATTTTTTTTGCGTGAGGCCGACAAATTATCGCGTTCATAGAGTTACTGTCCTTAGAGAAAGGTCAAGGCACTGTGTATAGATGTGTGCAAACAGTGTGACTTTGACAACCTTCACGTTATAGCTGCATCCCCTCCTCCGCCAGCTAGACGAAGCCGAGTAGCGAAGGCTTCCACCTGTCGTCCCTGTACGATGTTGTGCCGAGCGTTGGTTTTGCCAAGCTTAAAGCAGTCGGATCACAGAAGATTAGAAATCGTAAGCCAACAGTTCCCACCCAGACATCCTCATAGGCCCTGTTGTCGCCCGTACCATACCGCACCATGACAGTGCCAAACTATGGCACAGTGCCAGACTATGGCACAGTGCAGCACCATACACCGATGCACATGTACCAGGAGCACAGGCCACCGATCACAGCACAACCCAAACTTACACGCTAAGATCGCGTTCGTCGTAGACGATGGCTATGATCCCGCACAGTGGAGATAACTTGATGTGATAAGCGCTTTCTGTTCTTTTGTTGTTATTTCGTAGAGTATCTGTGCCAATCATGTACAATGTATTCATACCATACTGTCATATCAATATGCACTATCAACATTGTCATATTGTCATACCATATTATCATATCAATATGCATTACACTGGCTGTGAGATCGCCAATTTGTAGAGTACATGCTGCGACACGTTCCATTCTATTTTGTGCTTGTTTTCTCTCACTTTGAAGCTGTCACTGTTGACAAAGACACGCCGTCGAAATATACTTAATTTTGACCTAATATATGTCGTGCTATAACATAAGCATATATAACTAGCATAAGGTCAAGAGTTATACTGACAGTACGTCAGGTAACAGAAGTCATTTAGTGAATTACCGGTCGGTTAGCAGAACATAACTAGCTTCAAAGTGTCATACACAAACTATTAAGGATAAATATCAGACTCACTTCGATGGTGGAACCTCTTTAAGGGGCAATCAGTACGGAATTTCATCTAGGAGGTCTTGGTTAGCTAACCTGGGATTCGTGAAGAATGTAAATAGGGAAGATTATAATGGGAAGGAGGTTATCGAACCTAGCAAAACTAGACCTGACGGCATGGGTGTTGATTTCTCAAAGTCATCGTGTTGGGCACAACACGTGAAGGCAATGGGTGGGCCAAAATTGATTGGGGCACAATCAATAGGGTCCCTTGTTATAAGTTGATATTATTTGGGGGGAACCAACATTGACGGGACATATCCCACTCAAAATGACATGAACAATACCCTGCCTGAGGGAGCCCTAAAGGATGGTGTGACAGTGTTATATTTCTATATATGGACCAAATATTGACGCCTGTATTACGGACACCAAACAATCAAGCTCTCCAAGAGCGCCTTCATGGCGGGAAATGGGCCAAGAAGAGCATGATGCAGTGGTAGCTGAGCCAGGTGGAAAATATATCATGCAATTCGTACTACTTTCAAGAACAGACGCAGTTACTTGGAGCAAAGCGCAGTCGATGGTTTCCAAGTATAACTCCGGCATTGTGTGTGCTATCGGCTATGAAGGAACCGCAGCAAATTCTTTCGCGCGAATGCCATACTACTGTTCGTGAAAACGAATGTAGCACTATTGGCATGTACTACGCATAAACGTAGCGAATGCTGCCGTTCGCACAGGTGTCTTTCGTCGTTCTGAGGTTGGACGAGAAAATCGGATGCACTGGTTTGTACCCAAGTTGCATTCGAACGAGCTTTTAACTGAAGGGAGATGTGTTTAATCCATGATGAAGTAGCACGTGGCCTTAGCCCAGATCAAACCTGTAAAGTATGTGTGTCGCGGTGCAATCCAGAAATTCTACACAAGATGTTGCCAATGTGAGAACGTGTTCGCTGAGTCGTGCAATGGCGCCAAACTCACACTGGCGTCTTGATTACGTTGCCCTTGCAATGGCAATCTAAATACATCAGAGCAGACAATCTGAAGACACTGCTTTGTTCTGAACCACTACGCACGAGTCTGGCTTCACGTCAATTCGCAACCTCATCGCGCAGGATGTTCGAAAATGCTGTTCCTCGGCGTGTTCGCTTCGCGGGGCCTGTTGGGCGAAGGTCGGGAGGTTCGGGTCGTAGTCGTACTGTTGGGCCGCAGTCCAGAGGAGCGGCGCACTGTCACGACCGGAGGCCACTCCGCTCCCAATGGCAGCCGACGGCGAGGCAGCCGCCCCGGGCAGAGTAGCCAGATTAGTACTGGCTTGCAGTTCGAGCGAGTACAGCTCAGGTGTCCAGCCAACAAGGTCTCCAGCATCAATATGGATGCCGCTAACTGCGTCAACCTCGTCGGCCGGGAGTCAGTACGTGCGACTCAGCTGCCACTGCTGTCAAATTTTTAGAGATGACACTGCATCGCGTACGCCACAATGAACATCGGGAATTATCTAGTTCACGCGCAAGCCATGGAGCGTGCGGCATCGTGACAGAAAACTTGGATAGCACACCTGTCTCCTACCTTCATTGTGCTAATTATTTGCTTGTGTCACAAAGAAATCGATGAAAAATCATCAGTAAGCTGCCACCATTGATTGTCTGCTTTTGCGAAGCCGTTAATAAGAAAGCGCAATGTTGGACACAAGGAAATTTCTCGCGTTGTCTTGGCGTTTCTGGCAGATGAAGTACTGTGGCTTCTACGCGCGTTCCTACGATTGCCAATGACCTCCGTGTGACGGCCGGCGCTGCTCCTGAGGATGCCAGGGGCTCCCAATCCCTCTCAGGCAGGGCAGGTCAGCTGTTCAAACTTCACCCAAGTCCGAGTGGTAGAAAACCCGAACAGTTCACCATTTCAATATAAAATTGAGCCGCGAAGCAAACACCACAATGGTGCTGAGATTGACCCGAATGTATCGACGCTGCGCGTTTCCTTGTGACACGCATCGTTACCGGGCCACGTCAGACCGAACCTTCGCAGTTCACATCGCAGACATCCTTCGCAGACATCTGTCCCCCCGGACATGCGAAGTTTGCGCGGACCTCCGGACGTGCGAGTGTTAAGGCTCATGTTGAAACCACACGCCTCGTCCCCTGCAGCGATGTTCCTCAGGAAAGCGTCGACCTCACATTCGAACTCTCGGAGAAATCCGCGAGAGGCCGCTGCCCTAGTTAGTCTTCTCACAGTATTGCAGTATTGCTTCTGTCGGGGGTCGTGCGGCTCTCATAGGCCGCCATCTTACTCCTTGTGATAATTCAGGGCGGCTCCGAAAGGCCTCCATCATACGATAATTCAGGGACTTGACCACACTGTTCAGTTTTTTTCCAGGGTAGTGAATGCCAGTCGGCGCCGACATTTGTCTTTGAGTCTTCTGTTCTCTGGGATGATTTCATCGTCTCGACTCTTCTCGGCTTCATCACAAACGGTGATGGGTGCTCTACACCGTGGAAAGTCGTTCTGGTCGGCTTTCCCAGGCTCAGCACTAGTGGTGCTCTTCACCCATCCTCGCACAGTGCTTACGCAGTTCTCGTAGTTCTCTACGCAGTTCTCGTAATAGACAGCTTTCAGTCTCCGATGCATGTCGATGGGAGTCGACCTCTCCACGGTTAAGAACTTTAAGTAGGGTACTCCAGTAACTCTAAGCAACGATCAGTAGTACTACGGATCGTTGCCTAGAACACGATGACATATGTCACATAGGCAGTTCCATTAAATCAGTTTGAATATTGAATTTGAATATTGAATTATATATTGAACATCAAATAAGTGATAGGGATTTCAATGAAATTACACATCTTAAAAGGCAAATAATCCAGCAATGTGCTCATTTGCTGCATTTGGCTTCCTTCATCTATTCCAAAGTTATGTAGGAGGAGGGGTTAGTTTTCAAACACCCTTGAACTTAAACTAGTGTAAACTGGTACCACTGATGCGAGTAACAGACGGGTGGGTGTGGGACTAGGTAAGAAAGTTCGCATTCCTCCCCTGCTGGTTTGAACTGCAATTCACCATGGACATTATATATATCTATCATTCATGTATGTATTTAAATCGCGCAAACATATCGTCTTTCTTCTTCATCCACAGATACAAGTTGGAAGAATACAATAATTGTGTGTTCCAAGGAGTCGATGCATATATAACAAGGGCAGTTGTCCATTGGTTCATTAGTCGACGGAAAAACTCCACTCGCACGCCATGCACCATGCCATCGTGCCAGAGCCATCTGATTTTTCAGGAGCAGGGAGAGAGAGAGGCCATTCGAGCGCGCACTAGATATTGCTCTGAAAAGGGTCCATCTTACTTTCCATGCCAATGCTTGTGGCGTCTTTATTGAGAAGTATATACATCATGCATATTATACATATTATATATTGTATATATTGTATATATTATATATATAATTTGTGAACATACCGTTCAAAGTTATCATAATATATTACATCAATTAGCACATCATAATGACAGCTGACGTGCAGACCATATTTATCTCCCACATTTCCTTGGGAAGTCCAGCCTCAACCACAATGAAGTCGATACCAAGCTGCCGAAGTAAATCATCCGATATTCGATAATGTATGCACCGTAAATTATTTGTGAGATAGGTGATAGTCATTCCAAGTTATTTATGCTGGCAGTCAGGCCAATGATCAATATTCGGCAGGCCGCCAGCTCGCAGTCTCCCAGGCCAGGCTCCAAAGTGGTCATGCGGAACTGTCAGTCCCACAGTCTCACAGGTCAGGCTCGAGAACGTGCTGTCGCGTCACAATCTCGTAGGTAAAGCTCGGAAGTCGCCAGACAAAGCTGCATCAGATAACAGTTCACAGGTCAGGCTCGGGAGTCATCATAAAAAGCTGCATGCATCAGGTCACAGTTCACAGGTCAGGCTCGCCAGTCGCCCTGTGGCCGGACCGGGGGATGCGTCGAAACATCGCAGGTGCAGCAGCCTGCTTACCTGCTGATCGTCTTCAGGATAGTATGACTGGACTGCATTGCGCATGTGCAGCTGTAAGTTATCGGTCCTAGGATAATTTTCTGCTGTGGGTTATAGGTCCAAGGGTCATACCATGTCGGCGGTAGGCTCTGTTTTTCAAGTTTTTTTTTGGGGGTGCAGGGTCGGTGCCTTCGGAATCGATGGTGTCTGTGCAACTTCTTAGACTAGCACCTCGTGCACACCATGCATGATTAATATTTAATGGTCAATATGCTAAAGGACGAGTACCATTATGATCCTCAAATTGTGCCATGGCTGCCTCCCGCTGCCACACATATTGGTGGCTCTGTGCTTTGATGTGTAGCTTGGTTGAGGGTGCCATTCAATTTTGAAGGAACGGCATGTAAGGCTCCGACAATGAATCGAGAATGTAATGAGTCGAGAACGCCAACTCAGTATGAAAATGGTATGCACGAGTAGTGCGCAGTCTTTCCATAAACAATGCGATGGGGTTGATCTTTTTTCTTGCTTGATCCCACTGGAAGAAAAGATACATCGAGATCACTGTTTACCATTTTATACGTATATCTAAGCTGCAAGCTCGTATCTCATCTTCATGACTTTCCGGACATTTGAAGAGCGAATAAAGAGCGTTTGTTCATGTTGGTATGCGTAGTTGGATTTATGCAGTGTGCTCCGCTACGCACCACTGAAACCTAATTTCGGCATGCGATACTGAGTCGTTGGGTACCATTCAATCAGCACTGAAAACCTCACGCAAATGTCGCACCTCAAGCCACGGCAGCCGTGTGACAGCCAGCACGTGATAAGTGCACGTGCAATTGTGACGTTGTCCATTGAGTCACTGATGCAAACGAATAGATATGGACAAATGGATACCATCCAGCCCCGAATTCGCATGGGACCAAGATTCTTCGTTTCTCGCGTTCGCTGTTTTTATTGTTTGATGTGAATGAGTCGAGAAATTAACGATGTGGTGGAGAGAACCAAAACGAACATTGCTGAGCATGTCTGATGGACACCGGATTTTCTGAGAAATTGAATCATATAATCGTGGGTACCCGCTTAATGGATACATTAAGCGGTTAAACATTTTTGTGAAATTAGATTCACGGTGTTGGTACTTTTTAGTTACCAACGTTCTGCTCAGGCGACGGACTGAGATGGACCATGATGTTCCTTTTTCCCCATTACACTATTTGCATTCGTCTTTATTACGCCATCTCTGTTCTCGGATTAAGTTTTGCATGAGGAAAATGCGTCATATCATTATCTTGCGAACTGTTCAGTTTGAACTCCTACGACCATTAACCATGTTGCTATCTGTGCTGCATGGCCATTGACATGTTGCTGTCTCAGTACCTATTGTAGCAGCCTCGCCCCGACCGGCGGACGTTGACAGCCTTTGCTCAGGTCGGTCCCACCGGACGTCTCAGGACTAGATTCCAGCCTTCACTTACAGCCAGCGGGCAAACAACTGTGGACTCACCGCGTCGTTACCGTGCCCGAGGCCAACTGCTGCTGGTGCCGGTCTGCATTGGCTGCTGGGCTCCGGTAGTGCGGTAGAACACAGTGCCTGGGCACCACGTGCGATTGGAGCGGTCAGCATCTGGCTGGGACGCGGTCTCGGGGAGATCGTTGGTGGGCAACAGCTGCGCTGGGGATGCTACATTCATGGGGAGGGGGCGAATCACATGAGCAGATGTGATCCGTCTGTGTACATGGTGATGAATTTCAGCCGTGTTTCGAATGGTCAGACTGAATGTCTCTTTCGTAAGATTGTATTTCGAATTTCACGGTCAGCGGGATCGCGGATCCACCCGCGATCCGGCACGAGAGGTTAACGACGCTATGCGGCCCAGCGAGCGAATGTGTCGCAAGCGACTCCAATATTCTTCGAATGTTTTCTTCGAAGGTTTTTCGAACGGCCACCTTCCATCAGCTGAAGTGCAATGGAAAACAACGCGCCAGACCGCACATAAACCGTGCAGCTCTGGTGCTGGCTGCTGTTGCCCAGCTCTGGTGCTGGATGTTGTTGCCCAGCTCTGGTGCTGGCTGCTGTTGCCCAGCTCTGGTGCTGGATGTTGTTGCCCAGCTCTGGTGCTGGATGCTGTTGCCCAGCTCTGGTGCTGGATGTTGTTGCTCAGCTCTGGTGCTGGATGTTGTTGCCCAGCTCTGGTGCTGGATGCTGTTGCCCAGCTCTGGTGCTGGATGTTGTTGCCCAGCTCTGGTGCTGGATGTTTTTGTCCAGCTCTTGGTGCCGGATGTTGCGTGACTGAAGCCACAGCAGTGTGCAGTTCAGACATCAACAGCTAAATTTCAAGCAAATGGAGGATAATGACAATTTAAAAGAAGACGAACCGCTTCGAAGCTAATGGCAGCGAGATACCAGCGGGAGTCCTCGGACGTTTTCCAGCCCCAGTTCCGGCGGCGAACTTCATGGGTTTTTAATGTTTGCTGAACGTGGATTTACAGCGTGTTCCTCTTTGTAATCTTTCCAGGAAACATGACGGCTGACGCACGATCTGGATTTTTGCGTCTGTCACGCATAATGAAGGGAACAGGGTCTCGAATCTTCACGACGGTAATATTTTGTCAGCCTGTTATCCGAGAGTTGCGAGCCCATCGCCACCTGGCTCCTAATTTCGCTGAAACCGCCATAAAGAAACGGCATTGTTGTACGTCCCGTCAACCGATGACATTTAGGGCAAGGCATGGACCACGACATTGTGAAAATTAACCATCGACAGCATAACCCCGCTCTGCATCCACTTCATTGGAGAGAGAACCACACAACAACTGGCTTAGCTACGTGATTCAGGATTGCATGCAACGATTTGCCGATTACTTGATCCTCTCCCGTACACATTTAACTGGCACGCCTGGGCTGGTCAGAATATTTGCGGTTCGTTCAAGACGTGATGCCTACCGCCAGAGACAGCCCGCCGCTGGTCACAACATTGCTCGCTGGCTTTGCGATCACCGCAGGGCTCCTGGACGAAGCTCGGTTCGTGCTATGGCCACGTTTAGGCAGAAAACGACATCCAATGTCAACCAAGGCGCAGTGATCTTCCTTGACTTGAATGTCTTCGCATGAGAAGGTCTGGCTGTGACGTCCCTAACACATGGTGTACAGTTCCATCGGTCAGATTAACTGCATTAAGCCAGATGAAAACAGTGGGGCTTCGCAGATACGTATGAACCGACGGCACACTCCTACTTTTTGCTGCCAAGTTCGCAACGCATCAGGAAATCACGCCGTCAAGAAATCACATCAGGAAATTCTCTGACAGGCTTGAGTTTGAGAGGCTAGATGTATTGGCTGGGGAAGAACAAATAACTTGTTCGATCGCTTGTAGCTACATATGCCTTGAATTCCACCTCTATCTCCATCTAGATCCGTCGGGCGATGTATGGCCAATGTAGTGGATGCGCCCCTAAACTACAATAACAAGCCAACCAACGTCTAGAACTATCATGAGGAAAATGGTCCAGCTTAGTCACGCCAGTTTGTAATGGCTTGGGTGTATCCATGGGTCTAATGAGCATAGCAAATGAAAAATCGGTCTGGCCCAGAGGGTTCAAGTCCCCTCCCAGGTCGAAAAATGGCCTGCATCCGTGGTAAATCCCAATGCCTTGACACTTTTCCTTGGGAACTGTTGCTATTTGGCCATCCTTATCTCTTCGTGGTCCAAAAGAAGGCAGCGCATGAGAATAAGTTTCAAGCTTAAGGTAACCTAAAACCGACCCGATAACCCTTCCAGCCCTTTGCCCACTGCTTGTCGTGATTTTGGATCGTTTGAATGCATATCCTGAGTAGCACTCCCCCTTCTGAGTCCGCCATTGGGAATGTATCATGGTGCCACCACTGTTTGCGATGCATTGCATTCGTTTGTTCAGAATTCACTCCATTTTCCCCTCCCCTCCTTGATCTGCCATTACCCAAATACCCCACTTCACTATACTACTGAGCATGGCGAGTCTGAATCGTGCTGGAGCGTGTTCTGAATACCACTCCCCGTGAATCCCCCAACGACAAAATTTGCCGTGATTGCGTTACTTTTCTTTGTTGTTGTATGAACTTGAAATAGGTATGTACTTATTGTGGCACATTTATCATATTTAAATTCTTGCAGATTTTTAATGCATCCTGACCATTCCCCTTACTTCTTGGACCTTTACCCCAACATGCTGCGGAAACTGCCTTATTGGTTCTAAAGCATAAACCATAAGGACATGCCAAATATATAATGAAATAATAGAACGAAACCAACTTGCTGTCATGGTAATATAATTTATGTATCTGGCAAAGCTGGTCACAGTTACTCATGCCTCCCTCCCATGGATCCGTACCTTATATGATTAACACCAAAGTAGGCGCTTTCGTAGGTAAGTAAGGTGCGAATGATTAGTTTAAGTCCCCACTATGGTCAGCTGAACAGGAAGGCGAGGAGAATATTCAGTTGCATGTGCTTTCCTAAGTTTCGGAAAAAAACAACAACGCCGGAAGTGCCTTCAAATATTATTTTCTGTCACAGGCCTTTTACAAAGTAACGAGATCAAAGCTTGGTACGAAACAGAAAAAAGGAAGTTTCGTACAAATGTCATGATCATGTCACAACGATTATGGAACGTCAGGTGAAAAAAAAAACACGCGAAGGAATGAATCTGCTCTCTTTCCCACACCTGAACAGGGAGGCGTGGGCGTCGTATGTTGAAACATGATTGACGCCACGTGAATAAATGCAAAAAGCTGCAGACATAATTGACCTCTGGAAAGCCACGCACCACTTTGCAAGGGAGAACTTTTCAAAAGGAAGTGAAGAGCTAAAATAGAGAGAAAGGTCTTCCACGGCGCCGTATTCGGCAGTCTTGGCCCATTACAGCAGCCGTGTTCAGCGCTGACGGCTGCTCTGCTTGTTTGGTGCGTGATATCGAATCGGGGCCCGAACACCGCCGGAGGCGCTCGAGCGAGCCGGCCACGCTGCGACCCATCGACCGTGCCGAGCCGCTGCTGCGGCGCCGATAGCACCACGCGGCGCGACGTTTCTTCGCCGCCTTCCGGCCGGAAAGTTGTGCGTTGTCTGATGCCTATTGTTGGCCAAGTTTGGAGCGGCAGCTGGTAGTAAGTAGCGGGCATTTATTGGCAGCGAGGTCGGCGTTGAATCTCTCGTCGGCTGTCGACGGCGAGGTCGACAGTCCTGTTGAAGTGTCGAGAGGCGCGCTGGATACTCTTCCAGTGCGACAGGTTGACACCTGAATTTCCGCACAGTCCACGTGAGCAAAAAGAGCGATTCTCCGTTGTTAATTACCTCTGATATTCTGGACTGTCCTCACAGTGAAGGTACACGTCCTGGTGACTGTGCATCTCGTGGTGGCGATGATGACTTGCTGGGGACCAGGCTCTGGTCACTACAAGGTAAGTCGATTTATACCACACAGTTTGCATTTTGCTGTTATTTATTCGACTGCTTACTGCCGTATCTGAATAACTAACGGCTGGCGTATTTACAGTGCTGTGTTCGTTCACTATTGCTGATCTGAGTCAATTTTCCTCTGGTGCTACAATCACACTGCTACATTTTCAGTGTGGAATGCAAATTGTGTAATGAGAAGTGTTTCAAATGATGCACTTCGATTGTCTGATGAAAAGTGACAAATCAAGAAGCATGCTAAGGAATTAGTTTTCTGAAGGACATGGGCTAAGCACTTTGGCGCATTTCTTGCTACATGCGTCGTCCAAAAGGCAGAATCTTGGAAAGTTTGTTACTTTTCGGTTAGCTATCAATTAGCACGAATATATATATATATATATATATATATATATATATATATATATATGTGTGTGTGTATGTGTGTGTGTGTATGAATGTATATCCAAGCATCTTATCGTTCAGCGAAAATGTCAACCAGTTGGAAATCGATGCCCGTAAAATCACATGACTCATCGGTCTTCCCTTATATGTCAACATGTTCTATGCTGCGCATATTTCTCCGACTCTACAATTCCATCCTCACTATTCTTGTGTGCTGCTATTGAAATATAGCTGATTGACGGGCATAAATCGCATTCATCGTGATACGAGCGAGAACGAAGCTAGAACGAGTCTACTTCGCCGCATGCAGACTATCAGCATGACGTCCTCGATCAAACTGACGGTGGCCGACCGATCGCCGGACCTCGGGCGTGCATGTCACGTGTCACTGCTGCATGGTCACGTGGCGGACGCCTCGCTGATCGCTCCTCTGCCGAAGCCGGCTGGACTACCCTAAGCTCAATCATAAACGCTTTTCCTTTTACATAAAAAAATTGCACAAAATTGCTGAACCACAACATGAACACACAAGGGCGAATTGTCAGCGAAGGAATCATAACCTGAAGCGCTGCACCAGGAAGTTATCAAAATGGTTCAAAAGTGTGACGGTCGCGCCGTACTGGGCCCGCGCAGATGAGCTTCTCTTCTATATACATGGGAACTGATCTGCTCGGGTGTCACCGTCGCTTGAGGGAAGAGTATCACCAGAAGCTGCTGCAGTTATGCCGAAGGCCGGGACTTTGGGCTCGTGGTGCCCACTGGCTGTTGTTCCCGCACGAGATGCAGACTTGTCAACCTCGGTGCAGTGGTCAGCCGCACAGATAATATTGTCCATGGATTGACGCCAGAAGCCAATTGAAATAGCCGCCGAGCTGTCGAATCACTTTGGGGTTTCTTCGTGTCCCTGAAACCGATGGCTGGATGCAATGTGAAGTGCCGTTTTGTTGATCTCCTCATGTCCCCCATGGTAGCATATTCAAAAATTTGGCTTGTTTGTTCGCACTATATCTGAAAATATGCGATGCTTTATTCAAAGTAAGGATAATCGAGCTCACATCTATAGTGTACTATCGTCCAATATAAGTTTGCAGTGATAACATGTGCAGCAATTGCATGGTAAAAACGAAAAGAATATCAGTGAAGAGATAACCATCTATGGTAGACCTATCAATGACTCTCTCTCTTTCTCTCTTTCTCTCTCTCTCTCTCTCTCTCTCTCTCTCTCTCTCTCTCTCTCTCTCTCTCTCTCTCTCTCTCTCTCTCTCTCTCTCTCTCTCTCTCTCTCTCTCTCTCTCTCTCTCTCTCTCTCTCTCTCTCTCTCTCTCTCTCTCGCCCACGTGGAATGGGCCTGGAAATGGTATAATTCTTGATCTACGCCCTCATACCTCATACTCATACTCACACTAGCTTCTTTCCCACGAGTCAACGGCGAATTCTTGCAGAAAATTACAGCTTACTTTCACCACATTTATATTTTTCATCAGCTATGCGGACCAGTTGTCTGTTTTCATCTTGGTCAGTGCAGCGGTATTCACCAAGTCATCAACTTCATGGATATCAAGAACTACCAGAATCAGTCAACACCAGGTCTCTATAGGTGATAATAACATAAAATATGGTAAAATAATATTGCGATTTTTCAGACGCACACCTATATGCGGCGCGAAAGAAGCTAGTATTCAGTTGTCGGGCATCGGTCCCAAAAATTGCCGCTCTCAGGCAGATTCCATCATGTCACTACTCATGCTAGGTGCTACGATTCCCACGAGGTCGGTTATTTTTGCATAATTAGTGTATACAGCAAGTCTGCAGAACTGTGTCAAACGTGCCAGAGAGTGTGTGGCACCCACCCCTCCCGCCGCTCGAACGGCGAGGGTTATCCTGGCGTAGGTGAGCGCTCTGGCGGCAGGTGCTCCCCCACAACTTGAAATTTGCACAGGGAAGGAGAGACCAGTGCTATTTCTACAAAACAGTTGCTCCCTCCCTGCTTATCATTTTGTTCGGTTGTAGTCCATGCATTTGTTGGAAATGTAATCACTGCGCACTTGACGTTAAGCACATTCTGCCGTGGCTTCACCTCGATTATTCCTGGGTCGAACCAAAACTCCCTTGAATTTAAGATGCAGGTGTTGTTTTGTACACTTTTGGAGGGGCATATGCCTTCCCAATGTTTAATTTGTCCCCTCCAACAGTGACTTTGCCCCACCCCCAATATGAATTGGAAATGGGCATGCAGCAAAAAGCATATAACTGCAGGCTGCGATCGGAGCGGAAGCGCCGATGACCCTGCCAGTGGCCCTGGAACTAGTGACGTCCTCCCGCACACTCTGGTGACCTGTCACTTAGGACGGTTTCAAGGTGACTGACCGCCACCGTTAACGTCGCGACTATACCCTGTGGTGTGGCCTGCCTACTGATGTCCGTAGACACTGCGCCGCGTGTTACCGTCTGCGCTGCTGAGTATCCTGCCGCCATTGCCGAAACCAGACTGTCGGCTGCGGCGGCTAGTTGGTCCAGCAGAGCTTCCTCTGACAACAGCGATGATGCTCCCCACGCTGCCTACGGCAACCTCTGAAGATATAGCCTTCAACAGCTTACGGTCATGTGGGGCTTCTGCTGTACCAAGTTCGGAGTGCATGCGCAGGAGCAACTGGAACGACTGCTGGTCTCCGAGCTGCTGGCGGGCATCTGGGGCTTCCAGAAAGGCCGCTCACGATTACGCCCACCTACGCCTAAATCGACACACTATAGGATCCATGATTCACTGTCAACATGCTAACCCCATTATGGTGGGGATCGTTTCGGCCTGAATTTCCAGAGTGAGGCGGATTTGTCCCCCTGAAATCTGAATCCATTGGACCGGTTTCAAGACCGAAGAGCTCAAGCGAATTCTACTCGTCTAATCGACACTTGTAGAATGTGAAAACGTCAAAAAGTTCGCAATGGCGAAATCAGGAAGAAAAGAATGGCTGAAAGTGATAATAGTGAAAAAAGAGAAAAAGTGAAAGTGATAAGATAATATTTGGAACTGTGCTTATATTTTAACTTGGTCAAATTGTGCATGGATGGGCATAAATTATTCTTCATAATTCAATGCACCACTTGATGCTATACATACACATATACCAGGCAATGGTACAGCCAGAAGCCAAAGGATTGTGCATATGATCTGTTATTTGTGGCCTGTCTTCACGGTGAGTGCTACGCGTACCTATCGTAGTTAGGTAAAATGCATGGATCTACAAATAGATCATTCCTACACGGCAGGGACACATACTTGATCTTCACAAGAACACATACGTGTTCTTGATCATAGGTGTCGCCAGCGCATTATACTAGGAAGGATTTTGAGAGGCTTGAATTGGAAAGCTACTCATGCAATCATTCGCAATGCATGACTTCGTCTAAGGTGTTAATTTATTGACATCTTAACTGCAGTTGGTATGAATATGCGTTACCATATAACAATTATTTATGGGAAAATGTGTGCCTTCGCTAATAAGAACCTTCGACGTGTTAGAAAGATATTATTCCTACTGGTGCTCTGTGTGATCAATGAATGACATCACACCAGTGTTTTGGAATTGCTCTCCCTTCCAAGAGTGGAGGGATTTTAAGAGTTCACGCCTATACACACTTGCAGTTCCCAGTTCACTATCAAAAAATCAAAATGAGAAAATTCTGAAATTGTACGTTTTGGTGCTCAGACAATATAAGTAAACCCTGAAAGTGTTATTGCAGTATCTGTATTATTGAAGGCATGGCGACTACTTAAATATTGTTGAAGGTGACCTCACTTGACCCGCGATAACTCGGTGACCTTTGACGAGCCGACCATATTTTTTTTAAAGAACATGTAAAAATAGCTATTGGTAAGGTATGCCAAATTTCAGCGCGCTCCCGCGCGCCATTTCACCGCTTTCGCGGGAAAACCTGACGGGAAGTAGGCATCTACCCCCCCCCCCCCGAGCCGTGCGAGGGATAATTGTATCACCGTCGCCATTATTGCCTTCGTTCATTTTTCTTCTATTTCTTACATACTATTTCCTACTATAATAATACCATAGAACTAGTACTTTTCTGGTAAGTACGAACCAGTATATCTCGGCTCCACCGGAGCCGAGATTGGGTCGTAAACAGCGTATATGACAATATCACCTTTAGCACTCTGCAACTCCTAATTGATATGACAGTCGCACTTTCTTGCCATCACAATTTCTCCTCAACGGCTGATCACATCTGATTGGGAAGACGCACGATGCGAAGAATAAGAACTTCCCCAGTTTTCAACTCAGCCGAACCGGGCTGCGACTGTCAAATGCGCTTCCCATCATCATATCGATCAAACGGGTGAGGCGCGGCCAATTTTCTTTCAATCTCGCGTCGCGACGAGTGCGGGTCGAGCGGTATTCGATGTCGCCGGGGATCTTCCGTTCGGACGGTCGTCGTCGGCATGCCGTCGGCGGCGGATCTGCCGAGGCGAAGTTCCGCCGCGGGGACACGCGTCTGTCGGCTGCAGGTGACCGCCGTATGGCTGATGGCTACATCGACCGGCACGGCGGCCTGGCCGTGGCCGTGGCCTGTTGACTGTGACCTGGCCGTGGTCTGGCCGTGGCCTGCTGGCCGTGACCTGCTGGCCGAGGCCTGGCCGTGGCCTGTTGACTGTGACCTGGCCGTGGTCTGGCCGTGGCCTGCTGGCCGTGACCTGCTGGCCGTGGCCGTGGCCTGGCCTGACCGTGACCGTGTCCGCGCCAGCTGTCGAGTGCCGTGAGCCGGAACATCGATACAGATGCGCGTGGCCACCGCCGATGGCGTCGCCGACCTCCCCCCACGGTGGCGGCGGCGTCGTGTCACGGCTGACGGCACGGGAGCATGTCTCTTTCACGAATGGTCAACTCCGAGATCGATGTCAGTCGCCGGCGGCGTCTGTGCCGGCGAGATGATTCATTCAGGTGCGGTGGCGGCGACTCTCGGACCGATTTTCGCCGGTGCTGGTCAGCGCCGCCGGCCGCCGGCCGCCACGGAGACCGGAGACGGCGACTGGAGACGAGGACCAGAGACAAGGACCGGAGACGAGGACCGGAGACAAGGACCGGAGACCAGGACCGGAGACCAGGACCGGAGACGAATGCCGGAGACGAGACGGAGACGAGACCGGAGATGAGGACAGGAGAGGGCGAGACCGGAGGAGACGTGGACCGGCGACAGAGGACCGGAGACGGACCAGAGTGGACCGGAGACGAGGACCGGAGACGAGACCGGAGACGAGACCGGAGATGAGGACCGGAGACATGGGCCGAAGACGTGGACCGGAGACGTGTACCGGAGACGAGACCGGAGACGAGACCGGAGACGAGACCGGAGACGAGACCGGAGATGAGGACCGGAGACGTGGATGACCGGAGACGTGGACCGGAGACGAGGACCGGAGACGAGGACCGGAGACGAGGACCGGAGACGAGGACCGGAGACGAGGACCGGAGACGTGGACCGGAGACGAGGACCGCTGCACCACTACAGCACGACGATGGCAGCTGGCCAGAGGCTTGCCGCAGCCGCGTGACAAGTGACGGGAACGCCGCACGTCAGCGGCAGGAGCCTGCGCCTGAAGTGTGGCAACAGATGGAACCGTTACCACTCACTGGGTTGGGAAGTGATGGAGGTCATGGCCCGTAAAGTAGAGTTGCAGGTCGCCGCTCCCACGGCTGTAGTGGGGGCTACCGCTCTCGGGGTGGCAGTGACCTCCACCACTCCTGGGGTAGTGGTGGAGGTCACCGCTCTCAGGGCAGTGGCATATGTCATCACTCTTGAGGTAGTGGTATAGGCCATCACTCCTGAGGCAGTGGTAAAGGTCACAGGCACGCTATACCCATTCCCTGGGTTAGTGGCAGAGGTCACCACTCCAGGGGTAAGGTAGAGGTGGAAGCCACCACTCCCATTACGTTGGATGAGGTCACCGCTCCCATAGTCGTGACAGAATAGTGGTAGTAGTCACCACTCCCAGGATATTAAGGAAAGTTGCCGTTCCTGGGTAGTGGAAGAGGTCAAAACTAGCCGGCATTCTGCAACGCCGGCAGCTGGACCAATGCTGTGGTCCCACCCCAGTCTATGTCAGCCTTTCTCACGATATTTCCGTGACATACACATGGTATATTCGCCACCATGGTATGTACAAGTTGGTGCTGATATGCCTATCTACCCATCCAAAAATGATTACGTACCACTTGGGTGCAAGAAACTTGGCATACATCAGCACGTCTCTGGTACAAGAGCCGTACATGTCAGCACGTCACATGTACATCAGCGGTACAGACCAGCGCGGCACTGGTGCACCAGGATACTGCGCTATCGATGAATCACGGAAAGTGGAAATTGTGTGACTATGTTTGCCATGATTTATTGTTATCGTTTCGGGTGATCAATGAAGATAAACTATGCCCATTCACCTCAATAATTTTTTTTCTCAAATCGCATTGGCTGAATATCCTGAAAAAAACGACAGCATGTATGAATTGCTGTAGATGGTTCTCAATCGCAACATCAGCATAGCTTTCTAACGCAAATCTGCATTATCATCGAAATGGAAACGTATGTTGCTGCTGGCTTTAATAAGATGTTTTTTTTGCAATCTCTACGTAAAACAAGTGCATCACACTATTGATATAAACCTCCAGAATCCGGCTTAATTGGCGGTATACCTAGCGTTGTCTCAAACCCTTCTTTATGTGTGCGGGCTTTGGCTCAATGTCCGAGCCGGGATAGGGCTTCACTCTCCGGTCCCCAGGATTAAAAACAAATAGATTATGTCTTTACCTCGTTTCATAGAGCGAACGAACTCGCCTGACAATCGCAAACCATGCACACATTCAAAAGTCCAACCTTGCTAAACATGCATATATAGAACCACAAAGCAAACACGTTGCATTGTCTTTGCTGTGACCATAGTACCCATTGGCACTATATGGCATTGTGCCTCATTTCAACTGATAAGACATCGTCCTTTTGTTGACGGGGGTCAGCAGCTGAGTGGTACGATAAGGTCGGGGCTGGACTACGGCGTGGACGTACTGGTGCACATTGGTGGCAAGGCAAACTTTCGGTTTCGCTTCCACCGCGGAACTGAAATATCCAGACAGCGTGTTGGGATTGCTCGTTTCACGGAATAAACAGGCCTAGTATATGAACCTATCCATTAAGCCACACCAGTAAAATACGACACCTCTTAATGGCACGAGTTCGATTGTGGGCTGGTAGTGATGACAATCACTTAGGCTAGGTGGTGAATGGACATCATCCTAGGCATTCCCCTCAGCATGATCGGGGCGCTTAGGTAGCCATCGAACTGCTGATAAAACTTAGATTGGACATACAATTGAACTAACTAGAGCTTAAAATTGGATGGATCTTACAAGTCTCTAATGAGACACAACAAGCAAAAGTAATCAGCAGGATAAATATTCACTCCAGTGCTTATTCGCGCGGAAGACGAAATGATATCGCTTGTTTTGGCGCCACATGCTTGTTTTGGCGCCACATGCTTTATATGGCCTCGGTCCGGTCCTAAGCTCAAATACCATCAGGAACCAATTTCCATCCGTCTGTATAATTTGAACAAATGCAACTCGCTGTGGCATTCGACATTCACTACCACGCGGAATCCACAAAAACCACGGCAAAGCAAAGTAGCATCCTGCAGGAAAACAAAATGCGAGGGCAAGCTCGGAACAAGAAGCAATTCTGCTTCTGAAAACGATTAAGACATCATATAGCTCCTTGGAATTAATGATACGGAATCATTGGACCTCCAGACGGCAAATAAGGCTTCCAATCAATGCCAACTATCGTAACCTACACATTCTACTTTAGTTCCCAAGTGACCAATTCCAACCGCATCATCACGGCTTATCCAATGACACGAGAAAATCAGATCTGATCATTGAAATCGTGGTAGGTACATACCAATTGCGCATTTGTCGGAAAGCAATCCATCTGATCGTTTACAAACCAGGGGCGGAGCCATAATTTTTATTCGCAGGAGAGGAGGGAGGGGGTCACTAATGTGAATGGGAGCCACTGAATAAAACAATTGTTAGCGTTATCAATCATCATTTGGAAGAATCATTCAGTAGAAAGCGTTCTTAATCTCAGCTCCTTCTTGCAAAGCACAGTAATTCCTGCTCACAGTTCCTGCTCGCATAGCTACCCCAGGAAGATGCATATACAGCGAACGGAACGATATCCGTTCGTGATAAATCGCTTCGGTACTTGTTGCTCATGTATAATGATCATGCTCATTTTGTCATAAGTTGTGCGTTTGTCGCGAATACGCCACGTCGTCTCTGCCGACTTCAATATAAATCACGCACGAGTCTGAAGACGCAGATCCACATCGAAATTGTTTAATACCTTCCGAACCAGAGGGATATCACCACATTCTCTCCTGCTACGTGTCTACAACTTCGAAGTCCGACGAAAAGCAACGCACGAATATACAAATTTCACCAGATGTCACATCATCCCTCCCCATAAAAATGTAGCATCTAGACTTAATCCGGCAGAGGACGTGTTCTCCTCTTGAGCGCGGCTCGTTCCACCGGCGACCAGACCGCTGCCCCAGCCAGTAAACAGCCGATGTTTTTCACCCTTGAGTGAGCGGAAGCACACACGCCAAAACTGGGGTGCTAGTTGTCATCTCGGGAGCCAAATTGGACATCTACTTTTTCCAGATACCTTCTCCGTGGCCGTATGCCAGGCGAGGTTGCTTAACAGGAATGTGGATGTCATTCAGGCTAAATTAAGTGGCTACAACTGACGTGCTTATATTTTAAAGCAGCTTGCATTCACTGAAAACACGATTTAACAAGATACAACCTCCGCACGTTTGAACCGTTAGGGTTCGCTATGACGTATCATTTTATAAAGAGTGGCTGATTCAGAAACATGAAGTGCTCCAACATTTATGGTAATGAGGGAGCTTCATGTTTTCATATGCTGAAAGGCGAGCATTAAATGAGTGGAACGTAACGAGGAGGGCATCAAATGAATCCACTGTAGCTGTGGCACCATTGTATTGAAAATCCTTGGCTACTTAATTGGTTAGGTCATGTACGTTTTTTTTTTGTGTAACACAGAAAGATATGCGCGGGGTGTGGGAACAGACGAATATGGAATTGTTCACTTAGTTTGACATCATCAAGTGTTTAAATTATTTTAAAATCTATGTTTGTCATATTAGCTTTTTGGGGGGAGTGGGCGGTCGGCAGGCGATGATAGAGAAATGTCTCCAAAGCAGCCTAAGAATTAATCAAGGAACTATGACTTTAATACGTACATTCCTAATCGACGGCGGCGACCGATTAGATTAGATGTGTAATCAGAGACAACACGACAAAGTATGGCCCGAAACAGACCTAGGCTGTGTTCGGTCCTGCTCGGACTTCTGCTGGGACCTACATCTTCTCCAATGTTCATATTAATCCAACTGACCAAACTATAAGCATAGTCGGACATAATATGGGCAGTATTTGGCCCGCAGTAATCTGCTCACATGAGTCACTTGATTAGCTATGGTACGAATGGTGTGATCATAACGAAGTGTGTCATTCCTCAACGAAGTGTGTCATTCCTCAACGTTATTCCATACAATTCATGGAAAGTAATCGCATGCAAATCCATTTAATTATCTTAACACATCTATAAATGAAGTCAGAAGCGAGGAATATACGAATTATTGGTTGTCTATGAGACCACTTATGCCCAGCACGCTCCTGATTGGCTGTATGACGGCGATTGGCAGTCCACACCAGGTCCATACACTGACCCGTCACACATCTGGAGACTTCGTCACACATTCTAACTTGCGGTGACAGCGAGGCTCATTCAGCTGAGTTCTGACGACGGTGAAGCATATTAAATACGTCTAATCCGGTACAAATATGTTGCTGGGGCAGAATTATTTTAGAAATAGAATGGATAAATTTGCTCATGAATAAATAGATAATATCAATACGCCAAGCAATAGGTAGATCAATTAATGTATGAAACGACACGGAGGAAAATGTTTTTTTTTTCCCACACCCTCTGGATGCGTCTACAGTGAGTTGACACTGAGCGTGGATTTGAGGCCCTCTGATGAAACAGAATCCACCGCACGACTGGTGGAATCCGGATTCCCGTGCTTGGAGCGTCAACCATGCTCTACTTGTGTTGAGCATCCATCCAAGCATCTATCCAGCATCCAACCATCCGTCAGTTAAGTGTTGCTGAGTCATACTCACGGCAATAGACACATAGATAATGTGATTACCCACTGTTGGAACGCAACCGATTTCGAACATCGACTTTTTCTGCACTATCTCCTGTGGCCTCCAGGTTGCTCGAATGCCATGAGACGCTTTTGTGAAGAATGCAAGCCCTGAAAGACAAAAACACAACGATCGTAACCATCGATCAAGTATCCTAAGCGTATCCTGCTTATCAGGGATAGAAGCTACGGGGTGTTCAATAGGCTCTTGGTCGCCATGACGGCTTCGAGTGGTAAGCTGGATGGAATCTTTCGAACGGATCACATATTCTTGCGGGTACTTTGTCATCCGGGGGGCCCGAACGCACGATAAGCCGTCATTCGCCACCTCCGCGAGACAGATGTTTACGGTATATGCCTTCAGGATTCCGGTCAGAATAAACTAGTGGATGGAACGCGGACAATGCAGGTGTGACAAGGAGTCGGGCATCACAAATACCTCTTGAAGTGAGTCTGGAGCTCTTTCAGGAATTGGATCGCCCTCTTGCCTTTCTCCAGGCTAGGTGGAATATTGGGGTTCGTTCACCATGGAAGCCATGGATTGTTCACCCGGCGTGGAACATCTGCGACGAGTATAGCCCAGCCATCCGTGTCTCGTGCCCGAGGAGAAATATACAGCTGAGCCCGGACATATGTGTCTCGTGCCCGAAGAGAAGTATACAGCTGAGCCCAGCCATCCGTGTCTCGTGCCCGAGGAGAAATATACAGTTGAGCCCAGCCATCCGTGTCTCGTGCCCGAGGAGAAATATACAGCTGAGCACGGCCATCTGTGTCTCGTACCCGAGGTGCGCTATGCACGATGTCGGTACACAATAGTCTCGTCCGGGCGATATATTTACACCTAAAACGAGCCATCATACCCCTCAAACCGCTCACCTATGGTAGCATTGTGACAACTGTTCAGTTGTTTGGATTGCAGGGGAAGCCTTGACGGCGCTGGATCTAGCTCATCATCTGATTGTATGTGCAATCTCGTCTGGGATGATCTATTGGAACGTGACATTTCTGATAACGTCAAGCGCTACTGATTACGTCATCACTGTAGTATGAGGCCATGGGCTTTGTATGAAAATACAAAAGACCAAGATCGGGATCGAGATCCGATTTGCCAAAACAAATGTCTTTGGGATTGTTCACATTCGATTGTCCGGAACATGCCAGGATGTGTGTGTGATTGCCCGAAACATAACAGGAGGATGGGAGTGCTGGTGTTAGGTCTCCATCACAACGGTAGGATGTACATGGGTACTGGTGTCGAGAGATCCCCACCACAGAGTTGTGGTATAATTGGGTATCAGTGTCGAGAGATCTCCGCCACACATGTAGGATGTAATTGGGTATCGCTGTCGGGAGATCTCCACCACAGGGGTGGGGTGTACCGGGGGGTTGGTTGGAGGGAAAAGGGGGGCTACTGGTGTCAAGAGATCTCTACTACACATGTGGGGTGTAATTTGGTATTGTTGTCGGAAGATCTCCACGACAGGGGTGGGGTGTACGGGGGTGCTGATGTTGGGAGGTCTCTACCACAGAGGTTGGGTGTACCTGGCTACTGGTGTCGAGAGATCTCCACCACAGAGGTGGGATGTAATTGGGTATCGGTGTCGGGAGATATCTACCACAGAGGTGGGGTGTACCTGGGTACTCGGGTCGGAAGATCCCTACCTCAGGGGTAGGTGCACTTAGGCGATTTCTGCCTTCACTGGGGAAATATCCGATGATCGGTCGCAGACAGCCCCAGCCGTCGACGAAATGCGGTGGCATTTCCCCGGAGGAAATTTCGCGCGCTAACAACCGACCGGCGCCAAGATCCCCTCCGGCGGCGCCGAC
Source organism: Imbricaverruca yamaguchii (assembly GCA_034440575.1). Lineage (NCBI taxonomy): Eukaryota > Metazoa > Arthropoda > Thecostraca > Neoverrucidae > Imbricaverruca > Imbricaverruca yamaguchii. Next base: position 168,124 of record JAOTOL010001233.1, read on the forward strand.
ACTCCCAGTCAGTCCATTAGGCCTACTCCGGCCGCGCTCGACGTTCAGTCAGTCCATTAGGCCTACTCCGGCGGCGCCGACACTCCCAGTCAGTCCATTAGGCCTACTCAGGCCGCGCTCGCAGTATAGGGCGCCACAGCCATAGGCTACTCCGCGGCAGCCAGTCCATACCCGGCGGCGCCGACCCAGGTTGGCTACTGGCGGCGACTTCCTCCCAGTCAGTCCATTAGGCCTACTCAGGCCGCGCTCGACGTTCAGTTAGTCCATTAGGCCTACTCCGGCGGCGCCGACACTCCCAGCCAGTCCATTAGGCCTACTCAGGCCGCGCTCGACGTTCAGTTAGTCCATTAGGCTTCCTCAGTGCGCGTTCTGGTCCACATCATTCGAACCACGCACACGTGCGCTCTATCTTCACCCCAGCGTACACGCACGCACACGCACACACACACACGCGCGCACACGCGCGCTCACCTGTTCCTCGATCCGTGTCATCTCGGCCAACAGATGATTCCATACGAATACACCTGCAACACAATTTATAGTCAGTTTCATAATGGTGTCATTCAAAAGGTAAACATTTCAACTGAACAACTAATGACCGCTAAGAACCATTGCCACCAAAGGCACCAATCAGCATCATTCCAAAATGGTTCATGTGGATTAAATGGCAAAGCGTTCGGCCTCAACACTACGTCAGCTAGACACGTACCGAGTAACCTGACGATCCGGAATCTCGCATCTTTCAGCCACGACTACCACACAAACACCGCTGAGTATTACTTTACCGTGGCACTCGCTTGCATATAGTTTTGTTACTATAGCTGTGTTCACGCACCTGATGGCATGTTGCTAACACCGCCATACTACATGTTATGACATGTCTGTCCAACCACCGAGGCAGTTATTAAACAGCATCGCCATATCTAGACGTTATCCCATCCTGGCTAATGAGCCAGCCTGGGATAGCTCAATTAGCTATGGGATAGCTCAATCAGTAAGATTTAGCAGAGGGTTGCATGAATTCACCTGATAAAATTCGTCATTATGAGACAACACAAGTCCGCCGTCGCTCGATTTGCGCTAGCTCTTAATTCAGCCCGCGTTCCACCAGTCAGGCCATCGACACTAGCACTTCCGCGTGCGAGGTCGATGGCAGATAAATGACCATTGCATTGCACCTCTGTGCAGCTTTACAACACTTTACCTCAGAAAGTGCCTGTGCGCCGTGCCATCCTTGGGGGTGGGGAACACCTAGTGCTGCTTAGCAGACACTTGGTTTCCTTGGAAGTGTATATGCATCTGCATCTGGTCATTTCCGTCTGGTCATTGACTTAAATACGCAGTGAAGCATGCGAAGAGGGAGGTTGGTTGGTTATTGGTTTTACGACACATCGACCGTTGAGTCATGTAGCGTCGCCAATCTCTCACGCCGATTGGTCACGGGCGAAGAGTAGCGACAGGTAAGACTCGAACCCACAAACTTTCGATTGTGAGACGAGCAACTTACCCCTAGACTACTCGTCCCCGTGCAAAGGGAGGTCACACACGCAACATTTTCGCAAATAGCTGTCGGCAGGCCAACGGCGAGCTCGTATTTGTCGGTACTGTGTCGAAAATCCAACCGCTCGGCATATCAAAAGCCATCATAATATGATATCTCGGCACTGGAGAATATCGCCACTTTGGATGTCAAGATTGACGGCTAAAATCCAGCCACAACATGTTTGCGGTGCCGCTGTTTCATATGCAAAAATCCTGGACTTCCAGTTGAAACTTTCGGATGCCAGAACCCCACGATTTTCTTCAGGTCAAATCATGCCACGTAAAGCTAGGTTCAGTCAGTGCGCAGCTTCAATGCTGTCGATTTTAGTAGACGCACTACGCTTAACACATGACGACCATGGCCTGTGCCCTCGCCAATCTCAGGTTATAAATACTCCTCCCGTTTTCTTAGTTTCATAAATATGAAGCGGAGTGGCTGAACAACGCTCCGCCGTAGCATTCCTCAAAATAATTTATCGTATTTTTTGTTCGGCGCAAGCAAATTCCACCTTTAGCGCGCATCCAATCTAACAACCAATGTACTGCGCTGACAACAGTCAGTTTCGCATTGTGGGCATTGTAATTATGGGCGGGAGAGCAGACCGAGCGAGTCTTCTGTGCATGTGTACATCAGTGCATGGGAGCGTCCAGAGCAAGCTCGGCTCGATCGCCACACCTTCGAAACCGTGAAAACATTGTTGTTATTTGTTGTTAATTGGGTTTTGAGGCGCATCGACCATATTTAATCATCTAGCGCCCATAACTAGTGAAGTGCTAAAACCATCCTTAGGCCTTCCAAAATTATAAAATCCATAGTTACTTACGTCGAAGTCGCACACCTAAACATTCACGCAGAATATATACCATGTCACGTTAGACCGGCGCACAGATGACAGCGAATCGCATGTCAGAGATATAATCAAATAGTTTGCCGGTCTGGACAAAACGCGAACCGTCACCTAAAATGTCAATAAGCTTAAGCGCGTTCACTTGTCGCCCAAAGTACCGTCTACATTGAACTCCGAAGCGGGGCATGCAATCAGTTCTTGGCACACTGTCAGCGGCACATCACAACAGTTACAGATCGGCTTTCCTTCTTTCATGAGCAAGTAGCTATGAGTGGCGTATGTGTGTCCAATCCTGAGCCGTGCAAGTAATACTTCTTCCAATCGAGATTTTCTCACTGAGGACTCCCATAACGCTAGACGGGTTTTCAAGCTTCTTAGTTTGTTATTTTCAATGGAGTCCCAACTACCTTGACATTTAAGTCCGAAAAATGTGTTGATAGATTGGTTGAAATGTGTGGCAGGGAGGGGAAGTACACGCGACGGGGTCGACCAGCTGTCCTCCTTGCCGCGGCATTAGCCATGCCATTTCCGGTAATGCCGACATGGCCGGGAACCCAGCACAATGTGACGCTCTTCCCAGAATGGCTGAGAGCATTAAGGCGCATCAAAATGTTCTGTAAAAGCGGGTCACGAGGGTAAAAGGACTTCAAGGCCAGAGGACTACTAAGCGAATCAGAAACTACAATGTGAAGATTTTTGCGTTCAATTTAAATGAAACACAGGGCCTTTTTAATAGCAATCAATTCCGCCGTGTAGATAGATGCGTGTGTAGGCAGCGTAAACGTCCGGATAGTGGAACCACTTACGAAGGCACATCTCACACCATCAGCCGTCTTCGAACCATCAGTATAGGTTAAAACACATTCATGATAAGATTCTAGGTGTTCTAGGGCCATCATACGAAAAACATCTGGTAAGACATCATGTTTACGGTTGCCAGGCAAGTGGGCGTCAATTGTGGGTCGGATAAGCTCCCAAGGCTGAGTGGTGATTAACTGAACTTTCATAATACTGCGCAAACGAATGCCGCTCTCCTGCAGCAATTCACGCACGCGGACACAAAATGGGTTCAATTTGTTGACCATCCTACGCCGGAACATCCGTAGCATACGAGTTGAAAACACAAACTGGTAGGCTGTGTGAGTGGGGAACTGTCTGATCCTGTAAGCATAGCGCAGTCCGAGTTTTGCTCTTCGCTTAGACAGTGGTGGCTCATAAGCTTCCACCAAGGGACTTGTTATTGGCGAGGTGCGAAAAGCTCCTGTAGTAATTCTCAGGGCTGCATGTTGAATTGTGTCGAGAGCGTTTGTTTGAAAAACTGGCAGAGTCGTATACAAAACAACAGTAATCGAGTTTCGGTCAAATAAGTGATCGGTACAATCGCAAAAGTGTAGACTTCTCCGATCCGTACGTTGTGCGTGACATGCATTTCATGATGTTTAAAGCTTTTCCGCACGTTTCCCGTAGAGCTACAATATGACTTCTGTATGCCATACGACTGTGAAGTAGTACACCCAAGAAGCTTGACGCTGGTACAAAAGGTATATCGTGTCCATAGAGTTGGAATTTCGGTTTTTGGTAGTTCCGACGACGGCAGAAATGCATGACCACTGTCTTTTTCCTGGGAGAATTGGAAGCCATTTGCGTTGCTCCACCTTTCCAGATTGGAGACGGCAAGCTGCATCTGTCTCGATAGGGACGACGTTCGTGATTCAGATACCCAGATTGCAAGATCATCAGCAAATAAAGATTTCCCGACACTAGGCGGTGGGCTCCAATATCATTAATCATTACTGCGAACAAGGCCACACTAAAAATGCTTCCCTGAGGGACACCGCTCGTCTGCATAAAGAGATCAAACATGGCATTTCCCACTCGTACGCGAAACATCCTTTCGGCCAGAAATTTCGTCAAAAAGATGCCCATACAGCCACGTACACCAGCAGTCCAGAGCTTCAGAAGTACACCGTGTCTCCATGTGGTATCGTAGGAACCCTCGATGTCGAAAAAGACAGCACAAACATGTCGTTTTTCCTTAAAACTGGCTCGGATTACTGTGTCCAATGTTAAAACATGGTCAACTGTAGAGCGATGTTTCCGAAACCCACATTGAGCCGTCGCAAAAATTATCGTTTCTCCAAGAACCACATCAGTCACAGGCTTACAAGTTTTCCCATTAATTTACAAGGGCATGATGTGAGTGAAATCGGTCAATAGTGCAGGGGAGATAGTCCACTCTCACCTGGTTTTAATAGGGGGATGATGGTGGCTTCTCGCAAGGAGGGAGGGAAATCACCTCCGTTCCAGACGGCGTTAAACGTATTAAGCAATATTGTGAGCACACCACAGGGGAGGAGACGAATCATCTCGTTATGTGCGGTGTCCGGCCTCTCATTTACACAGTGCAATGTACTAATCGTCGACATCAACTCCGCCATAGTAAAAGGTAAATTATACGAGTAGTGTTCATCAGTTTGAAAATCAACGGGCGTGACCTCACAGTGGGCTTTATGTCACCTAAACACGGGATTGTTGGTATTGTTCGCGCTACATTCCGCAAATGCTCCAGCGATTTTATTGGCAACATGTAGTGGTTGCACGACGGCTTCACCGTTTACGTGTAGAACGGGCAGCGGGGTTGACCTAAAGCGCCCTGAAATGCGTTTAATTTGTGCCCACACTTGCGACAAGGGCGTCGATCGGTTTTCCTTACTAATGAAAGATCTCCAAGATTTCCTCTTTACCTCGCGAATGGTGTGGCTTACCGTGGCCCTTGTTTTCCGAAATTCTAATAGATTTTCGGTGGTACTGTTACGATCAATTTTTTTTTCAAGGCACGGCGCCGCTTGCTGGTGGCCACTTTGCACTCTTCGGTCCACCATGGGACGGGCGTACGTCGTGGAGCGCCGGTAGTACGAGGAATACATTTAAGAGCACACTGTGTAAGTATGGAGGAAAAAACCTCCACAGGTATCACACATGAAGTGTCGTATGCATTAAAATATGTCTGAAGGCGATCGGTAAATATGGACCACTGAAAGTTTTTAAGGTTCCAACGCTGTGGTCTGGGTCCAAGAACTCATCCTTGTAAGAATTCCAGCCAAACGGGGAAGTGGTCGCTGCCTCTGGGATCGTCATCGACGAACGAATAGAAACAATTTGTAATCTCCGGGCTAGTGATACTGAGGTTCAGCGCAGAAGTATTTCCCGATGGTGTCGATAAATGTGTCCGTGCGCCAGTGTTAAGTATGCGTAGTGACTCGTCTATAATTAGTGATTCAAGTGATCGTCAACGCAGATTCGTGTCAGCACATCCCCATAGTGTGGTGGGCGTTGAAGTCACCAAGTACTAAAGTTGGTGGAGGGAGATCGGCTACAAGTCGTCGGATTGCTGCAGAAGGCAGTTGGGGTCCAGGAGGGAGGTACACTGAGCATACGGTGATTGGGCGGTGACCGAAGAAAATTTTTGATGACACCGCCTGAAGAGACGTGATAACAGCAAGGTGTTCAACGGGAACACTGTTGACGCCTCCGTGTGCAACAGTATCGGTGTGGTTGTCTACGAAAAAACCCGGTAATTGTTTAGATAAAACGGTGTGTGGCATGAGCTTAGTCTCCTGCATACAAACAACAGCCGGGTTTCGGTCATGCAGTAAAATCTGTAGCTCCTGGAGACTGATCCTAATGCCTCTACAATTCCATTGTAAAATAAAAGTTATGTTGACTGAAAGTGACTAAAGGAGGGGAGGAGAACACGCACTAGGGTCGATACGATCGGGCGTATAACCTAGTCAACCAGTCAGCCTTGTCCCAAGCGAGTGAGTTCTGGGGGGAGAGCGTGGTGACGGTGTAGAAAATGTATACGATAGTAGTGTGACTACGAGTGACCAGCATGGAAAACGCATTTTAAAGATTAGTGTTTGTCGCCCGCTCCAGGGAGGAGGTCGCCGTTGGTTCGGACGATGTGTTTCTAAGTGGTGACTCGAGATGCGTTTCAAAGGCTCGGAGAAGGGCCGACAGCTTCTCAATCAATTGAGAAGATCTATCACGCTGAATGCTATGCGGAATCGACGTTGTATTTCTAACTTTGGACGAGTACGATATTTTAGGATGAGTTTGTTCGTAGATGTCTCTCGCCTCTTGAAATGAGATACTCACCACCCCGACCGGGATCCAGCACCGCCCACCCCTTGACCCCAGCCGGCCTGGCCGGCAGACACTGGGAAGGATCCCAGGTCCCCGGCCCGAGGCGACTAGCCACTTGGCCCGCTTGAGGCCCCACGAGCCCTCCCGACCTTCCAGGATGTCGGGACCAAAGATGTGTGTTGGTCCCCCGTCATAACTAGCGCCGTGCGAAGGGGGACCTCAACCTCCAGGACTCCGTCAACCCCGGGGGACGGACCGAGGGGGCGCGGCTACCCCGATAAAACTGAGCTGGTGGGCAGGACCAGGGAAGCTTCCCTGCCTGCTCATAGTAGGGATAGTTGGTGTTGCTGGGCCAGTTGAAGGACATGGATGTTGGGATGAAATTTAGATTGGAATGGGAGCGTATGGATAGAAGGATGAGTGAGGCACTCTTGGTCTCACCCCTCGCCGGTACGATGGTCGCCGGGTCTGTGGGTCACTCAATCCCCCCACCACGAATAGGTGGTGCCTCGTCGGGGGGCCGTGAAAACATTTGTTACGGCGTTTTGCGTTGTAATCTTTGCACTCGCTATCAGATGTGTTCGTTTAATTTCGGTTTTTACCCATTGCAATCCCAATATTCTTCATGGAGTACGCTTAGACCTCGTTGAAAGAAAGAGGTACACAACGGCATGTCCTCTCGCGGGCCACATTTAATAGCATACCAGCGGTGAATAAAGGATTTCAAGTCCCATTTTTCTCATTCAGAGCCAAAGATGCCCTTTTTGATTCGAAGCATTCTAAACTATATTTCAATATTTCTTCTGAAATAATCCCAATATGTGTTGAATGGAAAGGATTTGTGGCCGCATCCGCTAGCGCGGGGAGCTTACTATGTGGCTCGTACTGCAGTCGGTACGTGCCGTCCGTCCTGGGTCGCAAATGGGACGAGTGGTTAGTTCGCATCCTGGGGTTTCGAGTTCAATCCCAAGGAAGGAGGACGCTTTTATTTCTGCCTTAGGTATGTGTAGCCATGTTCAGAATAATAGGAGAAATCGAGCCTCTGGAATGGCCGTAATGCATCCTGTTGATAAGGCACACCGCACACGGCTGAACAGGCATGTCTATGACGAATCGTCGGAGAACGTGGCAACATCCAAACGTGGCATTCCTAAAACGTCATAACACGACCGCCACCGGCCGGAAGGACTCCGCAACCTGGCGGGTTGCCATGCCGACAGCCCGCCCTCACAGTACCTCCGTCTGCACGGAGCCAATGCCGACACCCGCTAGGTGGAAGTACATGGGACTTTGTGACCTGCCACACCCTCCGAGCAATGGCCGCTGCCCGATTGACCAATCACGATTCGGCTGCACTGTAGCTACTGCGCCGCGCGAGTTCACCAATGAAAATGATGTTTGTTCGAGATGATGCATAGTGTAGGCGGTGCCGTGTTTATATATACCTGTACCACGTTGAAAATAAAGGAGTGACCCAGGGGACACATAGAGACGGACGCCTGTGTTTGCCATATACCGGGGTAACGCCCGGTCACCTCAGTCCACTGGCATTGGCGACTCTAGTCGAGAAAAGTCATTGCCGACTCCCATAGTCGTTTGGTCCCCGGAGCTTCTGAGCCGACGTGGCTAAAAAGCGAGTTGTCCTCACACCAAAACCGGGGTATATCGAGGACGCGCAGGTCCATTCCTAGTCTACCCACGGTCAGGGTAATAACTACCGGACATATGCAGTTCGGTGAATGCATAACATCCGATATTACTTTCGCTCTGGTAGATGCCTGAAGACGTGTGGCTCGATAAACACTGAGCAGAATGTGCCTATCACAGTGTGCCCATACCACGAACATTCGACTGCATTGTGCTTTCCCTTGCCCTTGCTCGTCTGAACAAAATTCACCTATATCTCATCTGAAAAATATCTCGTCAATACTATTCACCAAGCTTCTATAGGCTCTTAGATGGATTGATGTCCATTTTTGAAGGAGCATTTATGCATCACGGTTAACTACCCACAATGGTCGGTTCTATCCATGTTAGCAGGCTTTAAGCGAGATACCGCTAGAAACAGCCTTCGTCACCACTGTCAACAATCTAACGCATTTTCGGTGTCACATAATGTTTACCCTGCAATTTTTAGAGACCAGAAGTAGCAAAAAGAAAATGCAGAGCACGCGAGCGACACGAGTTCCTAACATATTAGCCCTCACACAGAGAGAACCTTTTGGTCGAGCCTTCCTCCCCGAATGGTTTGAATATGCACTGGCATTGTACAACGCGCCACATGCGAACATAAACGTCACCTAAGAGAACATCGACATGCTTTTGCGCTGTCTATAGTGCGACATTGTATATTCGTGTATGGCTTGTGTACGGATACCCAGGTGTGCAAAAGATCTTAAATGTCCGTGTGAGAGTGAATCGTGTCTGACAGGAGACGATATGGCCGCATATCCGAGGTACTGTGAAGCGGCTCAGGTGGCTGACCGTGAGGAAGCTCGCCGGCTGTCATCCAGCATGTGTTGTGCATGCGACGACCATCACGGTCGGCCGGACTGACTGTAGCCACTGCACCAGCGGGCGGTGTGCCAGCCAGAGGTGAGTGCCAGCCAGAGGTGAGTGCCGGCCAGAGGTGAGTGCCGGCCAGAGGCGAGTGCCGGCCAGAGGTGAGTGCCGGCCAGAGGTGAGTGCCAGCCAGAGGCGAGTGCCGGCCAGAGGCGAGTGCCAGCCAGAGGCGAGTGCCGGCCAGAGGCGAGTGCCAGAGGCGAGTGCCAGCCAGAGGCGAGTGCCAGCCAGAGGCGAGCGCCAGCCAGAGGCGAGTGCCGGCCAGAGGCGAGTGCCGGCCAGAGGTGAGTGCCGGCCAGAGGCGAGTGCCAGCCAGAGGCGAGTGCCAGCCAGAGGCGAGTGCAGGCCAGAGGCGAGTGCCAGAGGCGAGTGCCAGCCAGAGGCGAGTGCCAGCCAGAGGCGAGTACCAGCCAGAGGCGAGTGCCAGCCAGAGGCGAGTGCCAGCCAGAGGCGAGTGCAGGCCAGAGGCGAGTGCCAGAGGCGAGTGCCAGCCAGAGGCGAGTGCCAGAGGCGAGTGCCAGCCAGAGGCGAGTGCCAGCCAGAGGCGAGTGCCAGCCAGAGGCGAGTGCCAGCCAGAGGCGAGTGCCGGCCAGAGGCGAGTGCCGGCCAGAGGCGAGTGCCAGCCAGAGGCGAGTGCCAGCCAGAGGCGAGTGCCAGCCAGAGGCGAGTGCAGGCCAGAGGCGAGTGCCAGAGGCGAGTGCCAGCCAGAGGCGAGTGCAGGCCAGAGGCGAGTGCCGGCCAGAGGCGAGTGCCAGAGGCGAGTGCCAGAGGCGAGTGCCAGCCAGAGGCGAGTGCAGGCCAGAGGCGAGTGCCAGAGGCGAGTGCCAGCCAGAGGCGAGTGCCAGCCAGAGGCGAGTGCCAGGCCAGAGGCGAGTGCCAGCCAGAGGCGAGTGCCAGCCAGAGGCGAGTGCAGGCCAGAGGCGAGTGCCAGCCAGAGGCGAGTGCCAGCCAGAGGCGAGTGCCAGCCAGAGGCGAGTGCCGGCCAGAGGCGAGTGCCAGCCAGAGGCGAGTGCCAGCCAGAGGCGAGTGCAGGCCAGAGGCGAGTGCCAGCCAGAGGCGAGTGCCAGCCAGAGGCGAGTGCCGGCCAGAGGCGAGTGCCAGCCAGAGGCGAGTGCCGGCCAGAGGCGAGTGCCAGCCAGAGGCGAGTGCCAGCCAGAGGCGAGTGCCGGCCAGAGGCGAGTGCCAGCCAGAGGCGAGTGCCAGCCAGAGGCGAGTGCCAGCCAGAGGCGAGTGCCAGCCAGAGGCGAGTGCCAGCCAGAGGCGAGTGCAGGCCAGAGTCGAGTGCCGGCCAGAGGCGAGTGCCAGAGGCGAGTGCCAGCCAGAGGCGAGTGCCAGCCAGAGGCGAGTGCCGGCCAGAGGGGAGTGCCGGCCAGAGGCGAGTGCCGGCCAGAGGCGAGTGCCAGCCAGAGGCGAGTGCCAGCCAGAGGCGAGTGCCAGCCAGAGGCGAGTGCCAGCCAGAGGCGAGTGCCAGCCAGAGGCGAGTGCCGGCCAGAGGCGAGTGCCAGCCAGAGGCGAGTGCCAGCCAGAGGCGAGTGCAGGCCAGAGTCGAATGCTAGCTAGGGGCGAGTGCCGGCCAGAGGCGAGTGCAGGCCAGAGGCGAGTGCCGGCCAGAGGCGAGTGCAGGCCAGAGGCGAGTGCCAGCCAGAAGCGAGTGCCAGCCAGAGGCGAGTGCCAGCCAGAGGCGAGTGCAGGCCAGAGGCGAGTGCAGGCCAGAAGCGAGTGCCAGCCAGAGGCGAGTGCCAGCCAGAGGCGAGTGCCAGCCAGAGGCGAGTGCAGGCCAGAGACGAGTGCCAGCCAGAGGCGAGTGCCAGTCAGAGGTGAGTGCCAGCCAGAGGCGCGTGTCAGCCAGAGGCGCAAGCCGTGAAGAACGCCGGCACACGCGAGAATCCGCACAGAAGCGGTGAGGCACCGTCTATGCTAACGGGGCGCAGACGAGCTGGATGGGCTCGGGGTGAATCCACGACGCCGGCTTTCCGAGCTGACCTGAGGCGTGCTGTGATGTCGTCCCAGTTGGCCTGATATGCGCCTGTGCAGTACCTGAGGACCCGAGTTGTGTGTTGCCGTCGCGTGTTGTGCTCCATTTTATCTTCCATGGCGTGTATAGGTGACAAACCACCAGTGTAGTTGATCTTACGCGAAAACATCTCACATCTGACCAGAAGGCCAGCGCTGCTTATGACGAAACCAATCACATGACACTCAATGCTATACCATTCGTCAACAAATGATTTTCTAAGGCAGATCAACAATCAAAATGTCCCCCCAGTAACAGGCACAATCTGTACATTGTCGCAAACCCCCTTTAAACATATTTTCAATGATTCATTCCAGGGCAATGTATTGCAATGCAAACATTAAAAAAATACGTAGATGTCCTGTTTTCAATGCTCAGCCTATCTTCCTAGTCGATATGCATACTTCGTGACATCATAAATTCAACCATGCACTGAAGTACACATGTATGTGAAGTTACACAACACGTCGGGAACATTTCCGTGAAATTGCTTACAGCTTAAATCCATTACGGGTCCGTATCAAAGCTACAACAACCGCATTGTACAAGAGCAGAGAGCGCGTGGTTATTTTTAAGCATCAGTCAGCAGTCATAGCACTTTCGGTCCGGAGACTTTTCATGATGACGCCGGGAACAGTGCCATTTGACGTATACCGACCCAATGCAGTTCTTGATGTTATCAGTGGAACTAATCAAAACATGCTCTGCAATACGCCATTTGATACAGCTATCATAATGCGAAATATTTTTCATTTTCATTTTCAAAGTCGATGGGATCATACAATTTTCAAACATAACAGAATCTGACATTCTTATATATTGCATTCCAGCACAACATCCCTCGGTGTTCATGCACGCCATTAGACCAATGTGGACCTACCAGTGATCATGTATACTATTAGATCAATGCCGACAGACCAGTGTTCATGTACACCATTAGTCCAATGTCGACAGACCAGTGTTTATGTACAAAATTAGACCAATGTCGACAGACCAGTGTTCATGTACACTATTAGACCAATGTGGACCTACCAGTGTTCATGTACACTATTAGACCAATGTGGACCTATCAGTGTTCATGTACACCATTAGTCCAATGTCGACAGACCAGTGTTTATGTACAAAATTAGACCAATGTCGACAGACCAGTGTTTGTACAATTAGACCAATGTGACACCAGTGTTATGTACATATTAGACCAATGTGCACCAGTGTTCATGTACACTATTAGTCCAATGTCGACAGACCAGTGTTCATGTACACATTAGACCAATGTGACAACCAGTGTTCATGTACAATTAGACCAATGCCGACACCAGTGTTCTGTACACATTAGACCAATGTCGCTACCAATGTTCATGTATACTATGATACCAATGTCGACCTACCAGTGTTCATGTACACCATTAGACCAATGTGGACCTACCAGTGTTCATGTACACTATTAGACCAATGCCGACCTACCAGTGTTCCTGTATACCATTAGACCAATGTCGACCTACCAATGTTCATGTATACTATGATACCAATGTCGACCGACCAGTGTCCATGTACACTATTAGACCAATGTCGACTTATCAATGTTTCCAACATAAAGCCAAGAGCTGTAGGGCAAGCCTTGCATGGAATGGCATATGTGGCAGCGCATTGTGACGTTTTTGGTTGGTTTTCAACTTTTAGTTTCATTTTACTGTGTTTTATTTCTAGTGTTTATACTGCATTGTCATAGGCTTGGGTACGCCTCTTTGTTGTTTTCTAAACCTTCTTAAATGTTTTCAAGGGTTCATTGCAAGGCAATGTTGATAAATACATGGTACTTTTTCTACCCTCCTGCCTTTGGTGCAAGGCATTCTCCCAGACCATGTATTAAATGCATGAATAAACTAATTAGTGGATCAAAGATCTGCGAAATCTCTTTGCTGTTTCCGTTTTCGAAGACAATATTGTCCAGAAAATAGTGGTCAAACATATAGCGGATACCATGGTCCAAATCTCAAGCATAATTACGTTCGTACATGCCATCATGGTAGCCAGAATGCCATCAAACCGTTCCAGCGCACATAAAGCTTCAGAGACGATGACCGGCATGCGTTTGACGAGGAAACTTTATAATCCACAGATATAAAATGGCCTCCGAATTTCAGCTTCGGCAGTCGGAACTGCGCATGATTTGCATAGGTGCACGTATATTACTTGAGGCCGCCCGATGCCAGCTAGGTCATCAGGCGGGGTTGGGTGGGTGGTTAGCTGATGCCAGGGTGCCTCCGAACATCAATACTCCCGACACTTGGAGTAAATTATCACACACGCTTCTTGCAGCAGCGTAGTGCTGTGCCTAAACTAGAGGAAACGGTGATGTGAAGCGTATCCTGCTTTGAACACGGCTCTTGCCAATTTGGTATCTATTTAAAGGTATATACCCTTCCAAACTGCACCCTTTATATGGGGAGCTACCTCACACTGGTAACTGTCTCACCCTCAAACGGGTAGCGGGGGTAACTGAAGCGGATACGGCGTACACGTTCCCACTGTATTGCTGTAGGGAGGTAGCGGGTATCTTGCTCAGTGCCGATCCATTTGCGTTGCTTGTGATGCATTGTAGGTCATGATAATTGGGAATGATGACGCATTTAAGGTTATGACCATGGAATGTTTTGAATTAATTCAACGATGTTTTGCAGGTTATGACACATTATCGGTTTTAAGCTTTGCTTTTGTTTATTCAGTGAAAGCTATGGACCTTGGAGGCTATGAACATTGGATACGTCTGAGTTTCGGTAATGCTTGATAAAAATGCAAAATAAATTGAGCCCCCCACCGAAAAAAAAGGAAATAGAAAACTAATGGTTTGGTTCCAAAATCCTAAGAAACTAACTGAAAAATGAAAAGGAAGAAAACTTGAAAATATATCAAGTGCCTACGATGGACATGCCAAATTCCAGGACAAAGCAAATCATGACCGGATCTGAAAACCGGAGAAAATGTACAAGAAATAAACTTGAAAGTAGTATTCGCTTTTTGTTGTTAGTGCAGCTGTAACTTTACAATGCACTCTGCAGCTGAGGCCATATGATGGCGTCACCATCATAAGGCCTCACCAACCTCTCACCCTAGCATGAAGGGTGGGAACCGCAAGGAATCAAACCCCTTACCTCAGGCATGCCAGACGCTCACCTTAACCTCTAAGCTACCGAAACTGCATTGATGCAACTTAAATGAGATCCTTTCGGTGATGGTTTGGTTGGTATGACAGCGCTTGCGAGTGAGTAGTCTCACCTTCACGAATTTTACTGAATCCAAGGTGGCCATCGATCGGCCAATTTTAAAGCCGAGTGAAAAAATATCCAAACAATGTTTGGCAATGGTTCAGGGCACTCATGATTTGAACCGAACTATTTGCGATGGGAAGAATCTAAAAATATCGCGGGCATCATCACAGTTGGGGCGACGCGTGAGTACTACTTTTAACCCCAAATTCCTATCCAGCTGGGCGTTAATGGGGTGAGAAACAGATGTTTTTTTTCTTTCACGTAAGTTGTTACTCGTGAAGTGATGGAGTCAACGTGCACATGTGCCGATGGTCGACGGGAAAAGTGTAGGCGGTACATGGAACTGAATGATGCAAGCAACCGCGTTCTGACAGCGTAACTTGTTTTCCAGCGCCAGACTAAGTCGTGAACAAAAGTTCAAAAAGGACGCTTTTGCTGTTCACCCCTCCCCATGTGCATGTGCGACGTAGAAGTGTTTGCACTGTTAAGCTTCATCACTATCGTGTCTGCACTGTGGCTTTGGTTCCTGTCGATCGGAACGTCGGCTCGGCAGCTGTCGAGCATTGATTCGGACCGTCCGGCGCGCTTAAATCAGGGAACTTCAACGTCAGCAAGGCTCGATATGGGTGTCATGCGGTCGACAACATGTCCGCGCTCAACCGCCTCTCAGGCCATAATTTGGATTTGGTTTCAGATTAGTCTTCGTGGTTTTTGGGTGATTGCAAAGAGACTGGGTCCAATGGTTGCAGACAACTGCCAGAGTTTAGCCGGTACCACTCGCAAGTTCGTGGCGTCTGATTAGACTGGGCCAGGCGCCAATATGTCGCGCGGCAATTTATAGAATGCAAATATGAAATGGCATGCTGAGCAGGTGGAGTTTTGGCGAACCGAACACTGGAGCGATGTTACGCGTTGCCCATGCGGAATTAGTAAATTCCCCCCCCCACCCACAACCAGGTACATCCGGACGGCGGAGACGATTCGATCTGCGTCAACATTTTCAGATTAGTGCAACGATGTAACCGGAAATTGTACCACATTATTTCCTGATAATAATAAAATATGCGACATCTATTGTACACATTATCTACGGTAAAAAATGCACAGGTGCAACTTTGTCAATACACCAATGACACATCTGTAACCGAGAATATTGACCTGTGCCCAAACCTACCTTAACTACTTTGTTTTTACCACAAGATCCGCAAAGAATACACCAATAGTTGCTAGGAACGGCGATGCATGGCTGTGCACTTATTCGTGCCACGATCGTAGCGTAACTACTTGTAGAGAGCATCCACTCTCCCTGGGGGATGGAAGGTAATACCCACTGTTGTTCTCTCAACCCCACCCCCTTCCCTCGTCTTCAATCGTTTCTAGATAACGTGACTTCATCAATATATTTGCCTTAAAAAGCTGCTTTGCATTAGTGGTACGTCATATATATCGCGTCAACACAGCCCTCTTGAAAGCAAATTATTCCTATGTACATATTGCATTAAAAGTACTAATGGTAGCTACTTCGATATATTTGTGTATACATCCCATGATTATTATGCGAATTCTGTCAGTTGATTATGAAAAAGTGAGTGTATTATGGCATATGGGTGCCGAAGGTACTCTTTCCTTTAAGGCTCATGTTAGTACTGTCGAAATTAATATTCGAATGCAAACAGTGAAGCATGTAATTTGACCGATTTCTGGTGCAAATC
Source organism: Imbricaverruca yamaguchii (assembly GCA_034440575.1). NCBI lineage: Eukaryota > Metazoa > Arthropoda > Thecostraca > Neoverrucidae > Imbricaverruca > Imbricaverruca yamaguchii. The sequence goes on from JAOTOL010001233.1 coordinate 184,217, forward strand.
GGGAAGGCTTCTTACCCACGCTCTGGCACGAGACCGATGGAAGCGGGCACTTGCGTCATAGGCTGACTACGGGGGCGAGCGCTTACGTCATTGGCTGGCTGTAAGTGACATGAATGGAGAGCTTGTGTAGAGGCTTGCTGGACGATCCCGACCTGGCCGGAGGCTAGACACGGACGCCTGGGTCGGCCTGAAAGTTAGGTGGACAGCGAGGCCCTGGACTTCAAGCCGGTGGGAAGGCGAATATATACAAAACGGCATTGCAATTTGACTGCCAATTTGTGAATTCGTTGACCACACACATTGCATGCCAATAAATGTGTCCGTTAAAATGCATGGAAGAAAATATCAAAGGGGCATATGGTTCCAGTTTATTGGCTTAGCATCGAACAAATGATGCCAGACCTTTTTTAGATATGGAAGCCCCATTTCTCCGAACATTTACGATAATTTCGCAAATTATTTATGTACGCGGTGTGTTGACCGTTGTGATATAGACATACAAAAATAATAATAATCGGAAAGGTAGAACTTTGTTCCAGGTATGTGCAAGAACATGAGGAATAACGAGGCCCCTGAATCCTCTGTCTGTCGGACGTATTAATTGATAACCTAAGTTCCTAAAATAACGTCAGTGCTTTGACCTGACCTAGCACTGCGATTGTCACTTATCTAGATGCTTGCTTACATGCGACCTTTGTCACAAGCGTTCAATTACGTGCACTGTAAACATCGGCGCCTCCATTTGAGGTGGACTCAGGCTTAGCTGAGGAGCATATTTCTCGTTCAGACGCCAGTCAGATCGCCAGCGTCTAACATCACCGTATGAGCGCCACGGGGCGTCGGCAGAGTGCGGCTGGTGATGGAGGAACACATGGCAGCTGCGGCTGGTAATGGAGGAACACATGGCAGCTGCGGCAGATGATGGAGGAACACATGGTAGCTGCGGCTGATGGAGGCATGGGTGTGGTTTGGAGGAACACATGTGGCAGCTGCGGCTGCGGCTGGTGATGGAGGAACACATGGCAGCTGCGGCTGCGCGCCTACTGCACTGCGATTGCCGCACAGTGTAGCGCTGGTGGGTTAGGTATCTTGAAGAAATAATGGTGGACAAGCGGTGGGCGAAAAGACTAGCAGAGACCACCGAAGAGGAAGACGTCGCCGTCGTTGCGTACCCTGAAAAGCTTGTATTTTGCACTGGCCCTGAAGAAAAGCATGAGCTGCAGCTTGAATGCTCCGAGCACACCATGCGACGGCAAGATGGCGCGCTATTCCTGAAATGGTTTCACAATTTTTTTATTACAATTGACGTAAACTATCACAGCTATTGTAGATTAAACTGAATTAGAAGAGAGCGACAATATCACACGTGGGCGTGTTGATACAACGGCTATTTCTCACAAACAACTGACGAATTCTCGTTCAAACTCGTGAATTTACAATGTTCTTATTCAAGCTACCTTTTATATCACCTGGATATGCTAACGACAAAATTACTTTTGGAACACGGAGACATTAGTAAGAGAAGCCATCAAAGTTCATTTTGTATCTGTGACATATTTCAAATTGTTTCCCTTGCTCATCCATGACAGGATTGTTATGCTGAAGAGCGCACAAAATTAGAGCATAAATAGTTGAACAATTTTCTACGTGATAATTTTCTAGGTGGTAACGTAAGAAGTTGAAGTATAGTTTGGCAGGCTGCCGTGCATAGAACAATCCTTATGATGGTTGGGAGCATCTCATGTCTGACGCAATCTTAAGCCCATGACTATATAAGCAGCATAACTGACTTCACAAGCAACATAATCGATATGCAGAATTATATTTGAACCCAAAATACTCTCCGTTACATTAAAAATACATACCATTATTTTGTCGGGACACTTATGCCGAACGGCCTACTGCGAGCTCAGTGAAGCAGAAGACACTCATTCACTTATCAGCCGGTCAGTCTTGCTAGGAATCTACACTTTGATCAGGCCTCAGTACGAGTGTTGTAAGGTGTGGTAAGCAGCAACGCCGTTTATTGACGCTGTGACTGTTATTCTGACAGGCGGTCTCAGCGTCAGCGGATGTCACGATGCGCGCGGTCGCGGGAATGCGCCTAGGGGGCCGTCGGCGAACACAAAATGCGTATAAAAGCAAATATTTAAGGATCTGAGCAGCGAAGGGTAGATGATAGGGAAGTCATGAGCTAACAGCTAAGTCAGTTTGCCTTGAGCCGTGTCGACGTCAAACACTTAATCGTTGTGGAATTGAAACATGATTTGCCTTCATGCATGGTATCTACTACCTTTGCTGAGGGCCGAACATTATCCAAATAAGGTGCCACACTGCACGACTATTTTGTCGAGCAACATGGTTCATAGAACATAATGCATGTAATTGCTACAGGTAACGGAAGTTACAATCTGACTTTGATGTGGAATGCATTTTCCTCTCGGCAGGAGTGTGGAAGTTGGAAAGATGAGCTCAAGTTACACATCGTACGGATGGAGGCTGAGCTGCGCGTGACCGGCTTTGCTTGTGATTGAAGGCCGACCGCTGCCGGCTGAGCGTCACTCCGGACGAAAGTCCCTGCTGCAGCTCGCCTTCCGCCGTGCAATTCGTTTTCCGCTCATTCTGTTGCGCCGGCCGGGCAATTTCCAGTCTACTTAGTGAGGACATTTTTCAGAGATCCATTCTCGACTCCCGACACGCTGATTACTCCAGGTCGGCTGAAAAGCCGAGCTTATTCTCAGGTAGGAGCGCGCAAACAGTGCTTGTGCAAAAGAGCAATTTTGTGCCGCTCCTGATGGTGCCACTCGCATTCGCAGAACTGGGGAACTCGAGAAGTGACTCGAAGAATATATCAACTTAATATAAGCCATCGCATGCCAAAACGCACGAAGCAATCAGTGATGCGCCACGACTCGACAGGAAGAGTCATTCGCTCGGGTCGGTGGTGTCGCGGCCGACAAATATCCGCTGGCTGCCACCACACTGCGGCGCGACAAAAACTCCCAACACAGGAGACACAAATAGACGCGGGGCGGTGTTTTGTCACGCAGCGCACGAGGTGCGACTCAAGTAGGCGTGACGCGGCCACATACTCCGAGGTAGTGTTCCTCTCGCCCGGCCGGCCGCCGACAGCGCTTCCGACTGTAGTTGACAGAGCGACCGACGAGCCTATCGCGCCCACAGATCTCCGACAGAACACGCCCAATAGGCTATCGGGCATCGAATGTGTGCTGATTTATTGTTCGGGTGTCAGGGTGCATGGATAGCCAGTCGCTCTATGACGGTCGTAGCACAGCTATTCATAGAAATTGTTTCAGCGAGGTCGTTGCCTACAACAGGGCCACGGGAAGAAGGATGACAGGGGCTGAAAGGTTCCCTAGTCATGCATCGCAGGTTCGAAGCCAGGAGAATCCCAGAAGATAATTTGGAAGATGAAGGTGTATGGATGATGCAACGTCCGCTTCCTGCTGTTTTGCACGAGCGTTGAACTGATATGTAAGACGGGCGAACGACAGCAATAAAGCGAAAAATAAATAATCTCCACATGGCATGAACAGAAATGGATGATCAATGCCAATGCAAGGGAAGAAATGTGATATATACACTGAAAAGAAATCCGTACTAAATGTTTGATAATTCGGCCGATGCTTCCACCAAAATAAGTTTGTTATCTTAGCGATGCTGTGGTGAGAATGCGAAGATATCTTGTAATGGGATACGCCAACTAAGATAGACTCGAGTACCCTTATCCTTATATGTCCTTATATTATCTTTAAGCCATGATCGCGTTGTCAATCAGATGACTTGAGAAGCGCTAAGGATGTAATATGAGCATACTAAGATCTATAGACAGTTTGCTGTTAACTTTTACTGAAACGCGTCCAACCGTTCCTTCAGTGTATATGTACATACATGTACATACTCCAACAAACAAGTCCCAAGTAGTTACAACTTAGAATGTGCTTGGAGTTAATGCATGAAACGTGGTACGCGCATCCACAAGTGTATTTTGAACGTCCCGTTACAGTTTTACTCTTCTCGCGTTTTTTTGATTATGTGTTTTGGTATAGAGTGCGCTAAATGAGGACAGCGCGATGTTAGCGCCATGCTTTATTTGAACACGTGCACGATCTCACGATGACACCACTTCGCCCCCCCTCCCATCACTGCCCGGAGACGCTGCCTCCACTCTCCGATGCACTTCCGGACAACTTTCCGTGGAACTTCGCGCCACTTGTACCGGATGCGTATCGTTCGTCGGCAAATGTGAGTCTGACGCTCTCCGTGCACACTTTTTCGGACGGGGCGGGTCAGATCGAGCAGTCGCGGAGTCTGAGTCGGGAGTGGTCGGAGTGTCGGGAGGCGACTCGGCGCTGATGATGTGTGGCGGTTTGTCGGTGAGAAGGGCTTGCGTCAGACGGCTGTGGTGTGACGGTGCTCCATCTTGCTGGGAGATGCAGTCTCTCGGTCGATGACGCGGTAGACTACAGACGATTGTCGCTGTAGAGGTGTCCGCCGAACTACAGACGACTGCCGCTGTGGAGGAGGTGTCCGCCGAACTACAGACGACTGCCGCTGTAGAGGTGTCCGCCGAACTACAGACGACTGTCGCTGTGGAGGAGGTGTCCGCCGAACTAGACGACTGTCGCTGTGGAGGAGGTGTCCGCCGAACTAGAGACGACTGTCGCTGGGGGGGGGGGGAGATGTCCGCCGAACTACAGACGACTGCCGCTGTGGAGGTGTCCGCCGAACTACAGACGACTGCCGCTGTGGAGGTGTCCGCCGAACTACAGACGACTGCCGCTGTGGAGGTGTCCGCCGAACTACAGACGACTGCCGCTGTGGAGGTGTCCGCCGAACTACAGACGACTGTCGCTGTGGAGGAGGTGTCCGCCGAACTACAGACGACTGTCGCTGTGGAGGTGTCCGCCGAACTACAGACGACTGCCGCTGTGGAGGTGTCCGCCGGACTACAGACGACTGTCGCTGTGGAGGAGGTGTCCGCCGAACTACAGACGACTGTCGCTGTGGAGGTGTCCGCCGAACTACAGACAACTGTCGCTGTGGAGGTGTCCGCCGAACTACAGACGACTGCCGCTGTGGAGGTGTCCGCCGAACTACAGACGACTGTCGCTGTGGAGGTGTCCGCCGAACTACAGACGACTGTCGCTGTGGAGGTGTCCGCCGGACTACAGACGACTGTCGCTGTGGAGGAGGTGTCCGCCGGACTACAGACGACTGTCGCTGTGGAGGTGTCCGCCGAACTACAGACGACTGTCGCTGTGGAGGTGTCCGCCGAACTACAGACGACTGTCGCTGTGGAGGTGTCCGCCGAACTACAGACGACTGTCGCTGTGGAGGTGTCCGCCGAACTACAGACGACTGTCGCTGTGGAGGAGGTGTCCGCCGAACTACAGACGACTGTCGCTGTGGAGGTGTCCGCCGAACTACAGACGACTGTCGCTGTGGAGGTGTCCGCCGAACTACAGACAACTGTCGCTGTGGAGGTGTCCGCCGAACTACAGACGACTGCCGCTGTGGAGGTGTCCGCCGAACTACAGACGACTGCCGCTGTGGAGGTGTCCGCCGAACTACAGACGACTGTCGCTGTGGAGGTGTCCGCCGGACTACAGACGACTGTCGCTGGGGAGGAGGTGTCCGCCGAACTACAGACGACTGTCGCTGTGGAGGTGTCCGTCGGACTACAGACGACTGCCGCTGTGGAGGTGTCCGCCGAACTACAGACGACTGTCGCTGTGGAGGAAAACGGCAGGTGTCCGCCGAACTACAGACGACTGTCGCTGTGGAGGAGGTGTCCGCCGAACTACAGACGACTGTCGCTGTGGAGGTGTCCGCCGGACTACAGACGACTGTCGCTGTGGAGGTGTCCGCCGAACTACAGACGACTGTCGCTGTGGAGGTGTCCGCCGAACTACAGACGACTGTCGCTGTGGAGGTGTCCGCCGGACTACAGACGACTGTCGCTGTGGAGGTGTCCGCCGGACTACAGACGACTGTCGCTGTGGAGGAGGTGTCCGCCGAACTACAGACGACTGTCGCTGTGGAGGTGTCCGCCGGACTACAGACGACTGTCGCTGTGGAGGTGTCCGCCGGACTACAGACGACTGTCGCTGTGGAGGTGTCCGCCGGACTACAGACGACTGTCGCTGTGGAGGTGTCCGCCGAACTACAGACGACTGTCGCTGGGGAGGAGGTGTCCGCCGGACTACAGACGACTGCCGCTGTGGAGGTGTCCGCCGAACTACAGACGACTGTCGCTGTGGAGGTGTCCGCCGAACTACAGACGACTGTCGCTGTGGAGGTGTCCGCCGGACTACAGACGACTGTCGCTGTGGAGGTGTCCGCCGAACTACAGACGACTGTCGCTGTGGAGGTGTCCGCCGGACTACAGACGACTGTCGCTGGGGAGGAGGTGTCCGCCGAACTACAGACGACTGTCGCTGTGGAGGTGTCCGTCGGACTACAGACGACTGTCGCTGGGGAGGAGGTGTCCGCCGAACATGGCCGAGCGCTTCTGAGTTGAGCCTACAGTTGTCCGTATCCAGGAAGAACACTTTTATTGCTATTGCAGCTGACGCCGGCGCTTATCACGACCTTCTTTGACGAAAAAAACGTCTTTGCATGGTTTCATGATACTAATGGCACGTCGGCCGCCTTCATGACCAATATTCGCTGCCATTTTTGCCGCTTGACAGGCGTCTCGAGGGAAAAGTTATTATCGTTCGCGAAGACGTCAGTCAGATACGTGGTTCGTCTGACGTCAGCCGTCCCAATCCTCTGGTGGGACGCCTTGCTCGGCACAGCCTCTGGCTTTGAATGTCCATGGACATGAGTGGAGTGATAATGGGCATACATTTTGTCATTTTACTCACCGTGAGAAACCATTGGACTGTTAATCTACACGCAGCAATTTTTCGCCAGCCTCGACGTTGGCTGATATGCGTGCCAGTTCTGTCGTCTCAGGAGCATATATCATCAGCCACACCGCTTCCGCTATGTCGTCTGTTCGAACTATGTAAGGCCGATGACTTCCCCTTTTCTCCGATGACACTGTAGCCTCAATCTGTTTAATTAGTCCGTGAATCATTCACCATTTGCCAGCAAGACATGCACACTGCCGTACCAGACTTAAGTCCACCGTTGCTCAGTCAGTAGCGTATTTGGAGTCTTCATCACAAGATCGTTGGTTCCAATCCAGCAACCGGCGAGATTACTGAGTTCACTCGCGATAATCAATGTGAGAGGTTGACGACGCTAATGACCCAGCAGCTGATTGCGTTGTAAGCGAGACAAAGGTTAATTTTCTTCCCGACCCAGCCTCCAACTTCTCCATCGATTGTCAAAAAACACATTCATGTGGGCGTTTTTGCTGTAACTCAGCTGGATGTTGCGTGAGGTCTCTCGGACTCCAAATATATGTCATAGGAGTGTTTATGGGCCAATTGTTGATGTTCGTTATACATTTTTGAGAAAAAACGCCATCAATTTTGCAGGTCAACTGTTATCACAATTGTGGTTTCTCATATTTTACTGTCAGAAATGACTTTTTACACGAGCAATTTAGAACTTGATATGACAGCAGTTCGGGTAAATATCTAAAATATTGGGTGACAAATAGCATGACGATGTTCTCTCTCGGTGCCAATTTTGATGCATTTCCGCCTGCTGTTGTTGGTTTCGTAGTCAGATGACAGTGGAACGTTTGTTTATATATATTTTTTTTTTTTATATATATATATATATATATATATATATATATATATATATATATATTATGTGTGTGTGTACTGAAACAGGGTGAAAGCTGCGAATGCTTGCTTTTTTGGAGGTCCTGAAGTTGATCGACACCATCGATCAGAATTGATTATGAGTGATAGCCTACGTGCGGATTTCACGTGTGCTGCCACAAATGTAGGATAGCTTGGACGGCTGGACTCCTGTTGTTGATCGGCGCCATCAGGCTTAATCCATTCAGATCTATTTAAATTGATAAATTATGCTGCACGGAATGGCTGCTACAAATTTGCTAGATATGAATGCTCAGTCATGGAATATTTAATATTTAACGGATGCAAATTATCTACTAAAGTCCTGCGCAATTGCTGCTTAGAGCTCATGACAAGCAACTTATGGCCATACCTCACCTCGCACGAGTTCCGAAATTGTTCACGTCCACCCAGCATTACTAAGACGCATAATGAACTGAACTGTGAAATGCAATAGTAAACTACTTTGGGTGATGCATTGAACAGTCCATCAATGCAAAATGTCACCAACAATTAACACGGCGGACCTCGGGTATACATGAGTAGTTACCCACCCGGCTGAACACTGGAAATCATTCAAATTCCGAATAGCAATGCCCGAACCTCCTGGCAGTTTCGAGTGTGTGTGCTCCTCCTACCTCACCCATATCCGTACCACACACAGTCCCAACCGGTGAGATAACCTTCCGGTAGCGCGGTATCTCTTTGCTTCTTCAGTGAAGCCCAAGTGGTGCCGCAATACACATGCGCCCTAATCCATCCACAGCCAAACATAGGGATCGATTTCAGCTGCTGAAAGGCAGAGCTGTATTTTCCTGCATCGGCGGTGCGGCGAGCATGCTATTCTGGTGACAGAAATAATCCACTTTCGATGGAGCTGCAAAACAAGCCCACCCCTACTGGCGGACGAGGTTCGTGTCGAGCCATTCCAGAACGCATCGGATAGATTGAACGATATCAGCGATGTATTGAATCAGTAAACTATGGCTATCGGTGTGAGCGAAAACAACCGACCCACTGCTGTGGAGTATTGGTGGTAGCTCTGCTCTAGTTGATTGCGATATGAATTCATTAGTTATATAATATTTGCATAGATAATTCTAAGTATGCAATGATCACTGCCTCGACACACAAAACGCACTGCTCGGGTTCCTGTATTGCTGACGTGATGCTTCTGACTATGCATTCACAAGATCATGTTGGATGGAAACGGAACGATGCTGACATACCTATGGGCGTAGGAAAAAATGTGACAGGAGTGTTGACCCAACCCTTGTGCGGGATGGTAGTAATGTGCAGTACCCACATAGCTTTTCTGAGGGAGAACATATTCCAAAGAGTTATGTTCTCTTTGGAACTTAGGAGCATGCAGAGGTAGTAAATTATCTTTAAATTAGGAACTAAAACTATGTAGATCGAAGAGAAACTATCTTTTTTTCGCCAAAGTATATATTGTACTCAATAAGGCAATCGCAGAAATAATGTCCTGGATGCACAAGTGAATGACAATCACAGTTCATCTAGGAACATACCAATTCGGAACGCCCCCTCCTCACGCTCAACGGGTTGTGTCATGATGATGCGTAATAAACTTGTTTCTCCTCATGCACATTTTGATACACTCCTGGTCATTTCGACGCTTCAAGGGCAGACAGACATGAAACTGGCAGCGTAGTCCGCCGGACCAATTTGCAAACACTCCCAAAATCGGGATGTTTTCCGAGTAAGTAAGCCAACACCAGTACGTATATACTTGCTGTTTTGGACATCACCTGCAGATTACTAGTCAAAATCCCACTGCTCAATAGAAGGAAAATTACCACCTGAAATAGAACAATTACAATAGGAAGGAAAATGTACTGAAATATCGACTAGGGCAGGTGAGTGCCAGTGAGAGCTTCGTATCCCTCGAGTAGAGAAACTGAATGTTTCATTGGTGTTTGTTGCAAGTAATTTAGTTGTGTTGTTCAATCCAATTGTTTCAAAGTGCAATGAATGCAATTCAAAGTGCAAAGTGCAATCGATATTATTATTGAGAAATTATAAGATGACAATGTCAACATTATTATTACTATTGATATTGTTAATTTGACAATGTCAATTGTACTTTTATATCTAAACAGTATGTACTCTGGGAATATATTCGGGCTCGTTCCGTTATTTAGACACAGTCTGTGAATCAGTACGTTCCAAAACTGCATCACCGTTCTGCATTCTGCTATGAAATGTGTGATCGTATCGATGTGTGAATAAAATTTGCAGTCTGGTGAATCACTAATTGTTCAATACAACGAAGAATGGCTCTTAGGTGCTCCTGGGTTTTAGACATTGCGTGAGACGAAATGTACGACCCTCAATATACCAGGAGGTGCTGGGTTTACTCAACATCAAAAGTAGCGTTAGGGATCATGCTATATTACTCAACGTTTCGGCCAGGGGCCATAATCAGGAGTGACAGAAAAAATGGCAGGGTTAACAATTGAAAAAACGCGGGAAGAAAGCGTGCAAAAATACACGTTAAACACAGAAAAGCATCTTCATTGCTGCAGACACTACAAGAACCTCAAAACCAGAAATCAACTAGGTCAAGATAAAATCATCTGAGGAAGCCCGGGCCGATGGTCCATATACATATCGACACATATATAGACATATATGGAATGTAACGCGTAATACATAAAATATAATTTATGTTTATGTAATTTTATGTGATATACCAAAACGTCGTTTGTGTGTTTAGTTGCGGCCGTAGATTACGTATGTGTAGAGATTCGAGGACCTTCAGATCAGCGTTGTCCCTGGCTGTTGCTAGAATTTCTACTTTGAAGTTTGTGTTAGTGTCGCTGTGTTCCATGTTAGAATGTTTGCCGATCATGTGTTCGCCTAAAGGTGTGTATTCTCTCCGAAGTCTGGCATCTCCCAAGTGTTCATTGTACCTATCCCTGATGCTACGCTTGGTTTCTCCGACATAAAATATTCCAAGACAGCGGTTGCACGTTATTTTATAAACTACGTTTTTCCGCGTGCATCTACCTTTGAGCCCGTTACTACAGGTGTGGCATGTTCGTCTACCAGCAGGGCATGGCGACAATTCCAGGGCTGAGCGGACCAGGTAAGATTTCAATGTAGGTCCGCTAGTCCAGGCTACCCTAACATGATCTAGATGAGACGAACGGATAGCTGCATTTACCTGTCGACATAGTTGGTCATCGACAAAAGGAAGTCTCATGTAGACGTAGTTGGGATTGCTATATGCTCGATGTCGACGTTGCCCACTTATCCTACTCCTGTTGTGAGGGTGGACAGCACGAGCGGCGGAGTGTACCCGATGTGCTGGGTATCAGTTTTCCAGGAAAAGGGTTTTCATCTTCTGCAGCAATGAAGATGCTTTTCTGTGTTTCACGTGTATTTTTGCACGCTTTCTTCCCGCGTTTTTTCAATTGTTAACCCTGCCATTTTTTCTATCACTCCTGATGATGGCCCCTGGCCGAAACGTTGAGTAATATAGCATGATCCCTAACGCTACTTTTGATGTTGAGTAAACCCAGCACCTCCTGGTATATTGATGGTCGTACATTTCGTCTCACGCAATGAATCACTAATTGTTCGGTCGTACATGTATTTTTGCATACAAACAAAAGTTGATCTATTATCTGAAATTGCATATTTTGAAGTTTCTTTGATTTGGTAACTTTATATGGGAGAGGATAGATTGTATCCCATGTTTGCATCTTGAAAATACAATTTTTTCCCTTCTATTTTATTTCCCACGGAAATTTTACTGTTTTGGACATGATTCCATACATGAGGGAACATGTCATTTCTTTTCCTTCTATTTCTTTTCCGTCAGGTGTACCGAATGATGTGTTTTAATTCCTTATCGTGGGATGCCATGAGTGATAACTATGCAATCTCACTATTCTTTTCCATTCGTGTGGAATAACATGCAAGTAACATCGGTACGTACACGGGGACACTTCAATATTTGGACATCTGGCTACTAATATGCTATGTTCTACGCTGTTGCCATGTTCGAACAAACTCCCGATAAATTTGATCAAAATAGCATAGAGAGATGGCACAAATATTGGTCATTGGTCTATTTGAATGTACTTATTGTACCATAGGAATTGAGAAGTCCTGGCTTTGCAACTGTCCTCCCTGCTCATTCAGCAAAGAGGCTATTCTGGAGCCAATCATTGATTAAAACGGGAATGATATGCATTGATTAAAATGATATTGCGTGGTAATGCGATGCAAATAGGTGACCATTTACATAACGTATGTGACAACATGCAATAATCATACAGTGGCACTTATTGTATCATTGCATACTCCGCCCTCATAGAATGCATCATAATGTAATTAATTCGTGCATTCGTGCGGCCTTAGGTGAACGAAAATGCTACGCATATGTAACTTAATACCTTGTTTTAAGTACCATCAAATACCATGTGTGCATCCAGGCCCTCAAGTACAATATAATGAAAAGCGAGCGCTAAAATAAAATAGCTAAAATAAAATCAAAAGTATCCAGCATGTCCAATCTAGGGAGAAGAGTATAACGGCGCTCACGAGCGTCGATAGGACCACGATTGGCCCGGTACACCTATGGCATTATCGACTGGGCCAGATATTCGGAAATATTGCAGCTTAGGAGGCAAAGGAGTTCTGGCGCTAATTAAAGAGGCTTTTCAGTTATGCATTGGAAGGAACTCGTCTCCACAGAAGATTCAGAGCACGCGCTGTAGAAGGTCGTGCAAAATCAAGATGGATAGAAGACGCTCAAGTGTGTTCAATGCTTTTCGGGCCGGTGATCCTGAACTGGGATGGCAAACAGACGTTGGACAATATAAGTATAACACTGGTCCGCGTGATTTATAAGGTCAAGGGTGTCTCAGCTGTTTTTAGGTCAGTTTTTCATGCGGATTTCGAAAATGGCATCCGTTTTGCTCGATTAGCTATATTTTTTTCATCTGTTATTTCACTCATATGAACCAAAACATTGCTCTGACTGGTTTACTAGTGAATCCGACAGAAGCATAAATAAAGGTTTAAACTCCAAACAGATGGACCATAAGTGTATTTAGAGCGCATCCCAACAGTACACACTACTGCGGAATAAATGGCCTTTTCAAGGACTTCCGACTGTGTTGAGCAGATGGGACATCCCTCTTCAGGCACCAACAACAGTCCGCCAGAAAGTTCACACCCCACCGACCTTGGTAGCGTTCTTCCATCACCCGTATGTCTTTGTGGAAGCGTTCTCCCTGTTTTTCACTGTAATCTCCACAGCTACCTGGGAAATAATCTGGATGGGACCTAAGGAAGTGCATTTTTACCGACATTTAAGCACCAAATTGCTGAAAACTGTCCATCAACTCGTCGACGACCTTCACGTATTCCGCACTTCTGTGATTACTCCGGAAGTTGGTGATGATTGACTTCAAGGCCAGCCATGCAGAGAGCTCAGACTGTTCCAGACATTCTTCGAATCGAGTATCCTTCATGAGCTCCCTTATCTGAGGACCATCGATCACCAGCCTTCAGCTTCTCTCTGCTCACATGAGGAAATTTCTGTCCCAAAAATGCAAATCCTCGTCCTTCTTTGTCCAGTGCTTTCACAAAATTTTTCATCAAACCGAGATTGATATGGAGTGGTGGAAGTATGATTTTCCGTAGTTGAACCAGGGGGCGTGACTGCACGTTGTGGGAGCCAGGTTCAAGTGCATGCCTGGATGGCCAGTCGCGTTGTACATAGTTCTGTTTGCCAACCCGACTGCCCCAGAGGCATAGAAAGCATGGATATTTCGTGTAGCCGCCCTGCAGCCCAAGGACGAGACCTACTACTTTGAGGTCGCCACAGATCACCCAACCATGCTTTTGTAGTTCAAAGCAGACAACGAACGTTCCATGCTGTTATGCATTTCCCTCAGTTGCACGGTATGTCTAACAGGAACCGACGCGAAGTTATTGCCGTTGTTCAGAAGACCTGCCTTCAGGCTCCTACTCGAGGAGTCTATGAACAGCCTCCATTCTGCGGGGATGTACTCTGTACCCATTGCTTCTACTAGGCCCGCGATGTTGTTGCAATAGACAAGAGAATGTTCTTCGTCGAAGGTAAAGTATTCTCTTAATTCTTTTTCGCGATTCCGATACCAAAAGAATGTCATTTCAGGCAGCAGCAAACGTTTCTCGCGGAGCCGTGAACCCAGCAGCTGAGCAGATTCCTTGGACAAGTTCAGGTCCCTCGTTAGGTCATTATTGAGCTCAGCTTGGTTCAACGGTACCGGTCTATCGTTCTCGGTCGGTTCACATGCACCACACGCGTCTGCGTCAACTTCATCCCCACTAGAGTCGGAAGATGATTCGATGTCGACATCGGGTTCAGGGATGGGGACATCTGGACCATGAGGGACTGGCTTGATGGCTGATGGCACATCCGGATATTTTACATGCTTCTGTTTCTTTCGATTTACTTCTTTCAGATCTGTCATACAAGCAGTCGGTGGTGTCATCCTTTCCCTCCCGCCACACCATGGGAATGCCGAACGGCATGGATTTCCGGGTCTTGTTCTTCCAGGCTCGTAGGCCTTCCACACATGACTTGCAGCAGGCATGAGGGGCAAACGGCTTGTCCTGATCATTAAGTTTCACACTTCTCACTTCTCACTTCTCTCCGCTACTGATATATCATACTGCAGTATGCATACTGATACATCAATGTGTGAGTTGTTATCTTTGACGTAGTGTGAAAACTTGAGTTAATCGAGAAAAATGGATAGTATTTTCGGATTCAGCACACGAAACTTGTATTAGAACAGCTGAGAAACTTCCGACCTTTCGAGAAAAAAAAGTTTTGAAACGCAGGCCAGTGCTTCGGATGTCGAAATAGCTAGAGTAATTGTAACAGCCCCATGCTGATACAGTTGCATCAGTAGATCAGCTTCATATACAGGACATATGATCCGAAAGGTTCTTGCAGACTTTAGCATCTTCTTTGTTGAACGCTATCTGGAGAGAAGAGGGCTATGTATGCACATGGCGACATGATTATAACACAAAGTCCAATAATTCGTCCGATGCATTATGGGCCCGTCACGTGAGTGCCCCAGCCAGACGGTGCATTATGGGCCCGTCACGTGGGTGCCACAGCCAGACGGTGCATTATGGGCCCGTCACGTGGGTGCCACAGCCAGACGGTGCATTATGGGCCCGTCACGTGGGTGCCACAGCCAGACGGTGCATTATGGGCCCGTCACGTGGGTGCCACAGCCAGACGGTGCATTATGGGCCCGTCACGGGAGTGCCACAGCCAGACGGTGCATTATGGGCCCGTCACGTGAGTGCCACAGCCAGACGCTGCATTCTGGGCCCGTCATGGGAGTGCCACAGCCAGACGGTGCATTATGGGCCCGTCACGTGGGTGCCACAGCCAGACGGTGCATTATGGGCCCGTCACGGGAGTGCCACAGCCAGACGCTGCATTATGACGGACGACATCTCGTTCAGGCCCACTCCATTATTAATATCCCGCCGGTGGTCACGACCGAGTTGGGCGGCACACAAGCCCGCGGCCCGCTATTCGTGGTGTGTCTCTCCGAATCACAGCCGGCGTCTGGCGTGCGACCACGGCGCTGCCGCTCCGCGGAGGACACGCCATACGCCCGCCCGCCACAGACCATTAGGCATTGTGTGCCCAAATATAGGAGCGCTGGCTACCGGCGCGTGCCGGGGAGCAGCGATTTTTTTTGCTGCTAATCGCGTGGTAAGCGCATGATGCATGGCACCCAAGCGGTGTCAGGTCACTGGCAAATCTACATCTAACCAAGAGACAGGCGTGCTGTCGTCTATGACTCGACGTTGTGTATTTATCTGGTGCAACTATCGGCAGCTGTTCGTGGCACTTGCTCGCCTTGTACATCAAGAGGAAAATGCATTATCCATCCTCAATCATGCGTCAACTGCTTCTGTTCGGGAGTGGCTTGCCCATTCAGTCACCGCGATTAAAGCTCGATAAAAACGAATCGGCACCAGTTCCAGCAAGTAACTGAACGAATGGCACGCTACCTGTATTTATGGTTGGTTGGTTGGTTGGTTATTGGGGTTTAAGGGCGCATCGACTGCAGGGGTCATGCAGCGCCCATACCTGTATTTACGTGCGCGGTCGACACGTAACGGCGTTTGACGACCGTAACGGTACCTGTTATCGTACCCAAACCTCTTCAACAACGACTGTGACGGTACTTGTTATCGTTCCCAGATTTCTTCAACAACGACAGTGGAGGCAACTATTATCGTTATTAGACTTCTTCTACAACACCCAAAGCCTGATGACGTGCGCAAGGTGCGCCCGTGAAGGGACCTGCATTGTCTGCATTTAACTTAGCATGTCTAACATCCCTCGATCCACAGGTGGTTCGACCGTTACACTGGCGCGAAAATTCCGCCAACGGCATTTTGCGGGGCTGCCATGAACGAAACATAGCATTTGATGTGGGATAGAGATGGGCCTTACCACTGATGCGATTATGGATTCCATTAGTGGCATTTGAAATGTAACGGCAACAAACACAAACACACCACAGCATTGGCTCGCCATTTACCTTGGATGTCTTGATGTTTTCGGATTCATGTGATGAACTTGTGTGACGCATGTGATGCATGTGACGCAAAGTTTTGTTATCAAAAAGCTCTATATCAAAATCAGCAGGATGGACACCAAACATGAAAAATCCTAAATGAACTGATAAGTCAGAAAAAAAACTAAATTCAAAATTCCTGATGCATTAGTAGATGAAGATGGCAATGAATATGTAATTATTTGCGTACTAAATGCATGTAATAAGTTATTTGTCTAATTTCGAGAAAGACTAGAACAAATAATAGCATCAACAGAGGAAGATCCAACTGCATTTATAGTTGAACCTACCTACGCAAAGTTTTCTGATGCTATAATTACCAATGAAGCTCAAGTAAAATTAAATATTAGTAACTTGAAGTCTGTTGGAGGTGCCATAGATGGAATCAACACAAAATTGAATGCTTATCTATAAAAGTACCTTGAAGCAGGTTACCCAACTGCTTAATATTTGACTGCATATTGGAATATTTCCTGATGATCTAAAGAAAGCAGTTGTTATTTTCAAGGTGGGAGAACATTATAAATTCACAACTTGTTGACTTATGTTTTTACTCCATATGATCTCTAAAGTTTTGGAAAATGTTGCATGCCTATCTTTCAGCACGTTTGGAACAAAATAATGTACTAAGCCATTCACAATTTGGCTTCAGAAGAAATTATAGCGCATACATGCCCATTATGGACTTATATACTGAAATTGCCTAGTCCATTAAAAACAAAGAAATTATTTGCGGCTTGTACATTGCTATGAAAAAGGCCTTCGCCACAGTTAGCACAGACACATTTGTCAGAAAATTACATTGCATTGGACGTGGAGGTTCCCTTCACGGAATACTAGAATCATACCTCAAAAATAGATATTGGCAAATTAAAGTATACGAGACTTTATCTGAACCAGAATTAATTTCTATGTGTGTTCTTCATGGTTCTATTCTGGGATCATCATTATTCATCATACATATCAATTGCTTGCCAAGAATTTCCAAACAAGCAAATATGTACATTTTTGCTGATGACACAGCTATTCTCGTCAAGGCTAGAAGTATACATGAACTACATAATAAAATGAATGTAATTGCTCCAGATCTAACAAAATGGTTTCAAGCAAATAGGATATCGCTGAATGTAACAAAGACAAATTTCCAAATATATTCTGGATCTCCCATTAAGAACACAGATATAATGATCAATTCTGCTAAAGTGAACAGAAAATAACAAATCAAGTATGTTGGCATAGTGTGGGATGACAAATTTATTTGGTATGGGCACATTGATTATGTTACAGCAATCATTACTGAAAATCTAGGTATTATGTGGAGGGAAAAATGCTTCATAGCAGGTCGAGAAGTGAAGTACTTATGCAACTCTTTAACCCTTCCCTATTTAAATTACTGCTGTGATTTGGGGTAGAAATTATCCCACTAGATTACACCAAATTATAAAATCCTAGAAACGTGCATTGCGAATTATTGAATATAGACGTTATGCATATCCCACAAATTAGTTATGTATCAAGTACAACATTTTGAAGTTCACTGATATGGTGCAGGAACAAAACATAATACTGCACAGATTTGTCAATGATCCATTGCCACAAGCTATAACTGACTTTTTCAATATACAACACCTACTACTACAAGAATCATTCAACATTTATCTGTACCATTTACTTATCGACAATATTGGCTGTATGCTATTTCTTACTCTGCACCAAAATCCTGGGACAATCTAATTTGCAAAATATTTCCCGATATTGAACGGGTGCCGAGGAAAATGATGTGCCAAAGAAATGCATTAGACGTCACTTTATGGAATTACACAAATGAAATGAAAATTGAAGTCAGAACAGAACTCATATAATACACAAAGGTAACTTTAAAAGTTGTACCTTGCCACAGAGGATATCAGTGCTGATGTGAAAACATGCAAAAGTATGATGTGTTTGAATGGACGCTTTTGTGTGTTGTTTCCTTTTGTGTTGAAGAATATTGGTAGGTTCGTACACACCCATATATATTCTGCGTGAGTTATCTTCGTATGAATCTGTTTTGAACAGTTCTGTATTCCCCTAACATTTTCATCTTGTGACCCTTGGAATTCTGTTGACATTTCTAGCTTGCTACCTGTCCACTGATTTCCCAGCGTCGCATTTCCTTTCTACTAATTGGTGGTGGTCTGTCTCCAAAAGAAAAGAAGAAAGCAGAAGGGATGCAAATTGTATTGATATTATCATATTTTATTGTACCTCTTGTTTGCATCCAGAGACCTTGTGTTGGATACCCTGACCTACGGGAAGCTCACCAAGGGAAGCCCCACATTGAAGGACTCAATGAAGGTGCATACAGCCAAGGGAGATAGGTTGCTGCTGCATCTGATATTGGTACGACAATAAAAAAATGGATTCCACAAACAATCGATACCCAATATGGTACCACCTCACGGAGGAAACAAAAATAAAATACAGAGGCAAATGACATTGCAGGTCGAGTGAAAATTTGGCATGTTTGGATAATGGTTTCTTTGAAGGCATATAATGTCAAAGGACTTAGATTGGAGATTACCGCCATAAGTAGTCACTTCCTACGTCGTCGTGCACCGATTTGAACATGTTCAAGTTCTAGTTATCAATGGAACATCGACTAAAATATTGTAATTCATCGGATAAAAAAAGTTTGGAATACTTCTTACAGTCGTACTTACCCCATTCATAAGTTGAAAGCGAACATCATAATATCAGGCGTCAATATTGTCATGAGTTATACGGATATTGGGTAATGCTCTCTTAATGCATCCCTATGTTCAAAAGATTAAACAGCTTTCAAGCGTACTAACAGACAGCTTCCATAACAGTTGCATAGACCATTCCATGCATCAGAGTATGCTAGCATGAACCAGGCGCGAGCAAATAATATTTATCCGAAATCTACAGACATTTTCAGGACAAGCGTCGTATTTCTATTAGGGTATTCACATTGGGTCACATACCCACCACACTTGACAATTTAACATAGCATGCGAAGTTTGACGTCGAGTGTAGTGGAAACTCTTAAGGCCACCTCTGACTACGCGCAACGAGATAGCATATCATCTCGCAATCTACGATGGAAACTATCATAGCCATCACATGTGTTAAAATAAATCAAGGAGGATACGGCGTTGAAACGAAAATTCGCAACATAACATCAGCAAAATCACTACACTCATCGAGACAAATCGTTCCCACCATAGCTCACTATCACGCAGCATGACACCGCACCGCCATATCACTTACAAAGTATTATTCATCTCTGTTATGCATAGGAGGAAAGAAAACTATGCTGTGAGCATACATGTCATTTCCACTTCGCATCACTATGCTGATCCTTCTATTTTCCCGTTCCCGGCTATAAAATATATCTCGGTTGCAAGCTTTTTCCAGCCCAATTATGTGGAAATCTTCAAACCTCATAAATTCACAGTTACGAGAGATCACATGGTCGTCATGCATTCTAGATATCTCCCTAACGTTAGGCAACTATTGAGGAACACAGATCACATCGGATAGCGATCGGAAAGCCTAAAACGGTTTTCCAGCCGACGATAAGCTGGCCTATAGAAGAGAAACAAACCTATGGGATAACCCGAGAGGATAACACAAAAAAACAAGTGGCGTATTGGACTCACAGCCAGCCGCAGAAGCGTTCCAAACAATTTTTGCGCGCCCCGCATCATGTGTGAGGGAATCGGAAGTATGAAGAAAGAAGTAGGAAGACCTGTAAAGCCTCAGATATTCGCCATGTGGGGAAAACAAGGTGCAATTCGCATCCCAGAGTACACCATCACTTGCCGTCAGTTCGGTGTCGCGCAGCAAATTCCTGCCAGGAAGCACTTTTATGGAGCAAGCCACGTGATTGAAGACTGGAAGAATAGATGAATCAACGTACTGGGGAACGAAATTGAAGTAAGAGGGAGTGAATAGGAAAAAGATATCCAGAATGTAAACTCCGCTCCTTTTGCCAACGAGTCCGTGGGTTGCTCCGAGATACGCATCCTTTCACGTGACTAGCCGGGGCTTTGCTCAGCGTTGGGAGATGCTTTTTTGTGCAGGGTCGTTCGTGGTTACCCGTATTTTCTGCACAGTTAGGTACAGAAGGGATCGTGTGGCATGGAGCCGTTTGAAACGAAGCATAACGTCGTCAGATGTGGTGACACCTGGTTTTCGTACTCAAAGGGAATGGTAGTAATGGTGTTTATTCACATGAATACTATGATATGAAGCACACAAAGCACTTGCGATGCAAGAATGCCATACCGTTGACATCAGTGGTGTTTGGAACATGTGCAGTATACGTCATTAACAACGTCAGCACATCAACAATAAACCATGTTCATCGTCATAAATCAGGAGAACCGAAGTCCGAGAGCGGCTCACCGCATCCAGATCGAACGCACATAGCCTCCTTCCGGTGACGCTCTACACACTGGCAATACCATGCGCGGTGGCCATTGCGCCGTTAGCCCCAGCCAGCCCTTATTAGTTGTTTATCCTCTCCATCGCAGTGAGTACAGCGCTGCGTAAATAGCCCAACTGGGCTGAGCAGAGCAACCGAAATTAAATCTAGTCCGGGGGCTTTCTCAACACAATGGCTTCATCATCATCACTATACTGGTGGCAGGCTGGACAAATTCAACACCACCAACACCACCACCACCACCAACCACAAGCGATTGATGAAAACTGGTCGAGGAGCCCTAAAACCCAAATATCCACCAATAACACCAACGAAGCAAAATGCATGAGCATCCTGGACTACGGTGTTACAGAAGCCATCTCCGATCACATGGGGTATAAGATCACTACGTCACCTTCACCTGTGTTTGTTGGAAATCAAGTCTAACTTTCATTAAAGTTGTGCGGTCTTGTCGGGAATGGGACCAAATAATGGACAAGTCTGACGGGGCTCAGCTATAATTCACCTCACGGTATTCGGTCATCTCGGAGCCGTTGGAGGCACCCACTCGGATATTAATTGTGTCTTCGGGATCCGTGAGTCGAACAGATTGAATTGAGAAATGTATCAGGTCATGGAAGAACCCGTGGTGCGGCTGAAACGAATTGATCTTGCGAGAGGGGCTTCATAGATTACCTTGCGCCTCTTTGCCTCTGCTTGCGCAGCTGGTATGCGTGCTTCGGTGTGAACAAAGTTGATGGGTGTTTGCGTCCCAACTTTGAGCAGAAGTTTAGAAACGGCCGATATTGAGAACCGACTGGGGACAGATGAGCAGTCAGCCGGCCTCCACAGCCGTATATAGGGGAGCTTGTAACAGCCGCGTCCCTTACCGCTCTCTCCATATCGAAGTGGGCATCAATGTGTCTGCTGATAAATGAGACAAGCGTACGAGCTCGGAAAGCCTTTGTGTGCTGCTTAATTTTCTGACGAATGGATGTGCAGGGCACATGGACTCCCAAATCCAAACCAAATTACTGTATAAGGTGCAGTGGCTAATCTCCATTCCATTCGTTGTGGGCGGATCTTCAACGAATGAGCCAACAGCGAAGCACTTTGGCTTCAATCGGCGAAGTACCATATTAAGATTAGCGGCTTTTCTCAAAGGCAGCTCTAGCTCACGGGTCTTGCCGATTTTTGATATTGTGCGAGTGGTCGTCGGCCATTATTAGGAGAGTATGAGTCGTGTCCGAGAGTCCAACTAAACCACACTCGGGAACTTGACTCACCGTGTTCAGATAGAAGGCGTAGCACACTCCACCTGCTGGATGGCATCTGCAGCGTGGAGGGACACGTCGCCTGTCAATGCAGCGATAATTCTGAAAGGGGATTCGGTATGGTCGCCAGCAACTGGTAGCCAAGGCCTGTCTGCTACGCTGTTGACTAGAGCATGCCTGTCAACTTTGTCGTAAACATTACAAAAAAATATACGAAGATGATATATAACTTGCTTAGACTTTCCCGTACCGTTGATGAGCAAGTGAAGGTTTTTTTGCTAGGCCTCTTCAACATCAGGTTTGAACGAAGTTGAAACCAGCAACTCAAAATATAATCTTAGAGTTTGCACAGATCATCGATGCTCCTACAGCCCCGGTACGCTACACGGCTCAGAACAGCCATCCTTTTTAAACCTCGAGTCACTGGGGGGGGGTATCCCCCTTGTTTATCCGTCATAATGGATTAACCAATTGAGGCAGCAACTTAAGACATTCGGTAGCTAAAAATGAACATCCATGGAACGTATGCAACACCTTGACCGAAAGGTCATCTTAGGTCATACTCTAGAGACGTCATACAGTCGTTCGTAGGCGTTGCTTTTAACGTCACAAATGGTTGCTTGCTATCATGAGATACAATCGGACCAATGCATATAGCCCGATCAATACAGGTGCAGTTGGTGTACCAGAGGTCATTTTGCTTCGGTGTGACCTCAACGAGGTTGGTATGGGCTATTTTGATATTCTTAAAGTCGGTCAAATATAATGACCGCCTAGGACGAGAGAAGGCATTTAAGTCGCTATAAAATCGACATATCGGTCACCAAAGACATTCTTACCTGTACGGTCATCATGGGTCACGTATCAAACATCCTTTTGGAGGTGCAATGTCAGGTCATGTTATAATGACATCACAAGTTCGATGGCAGGTTTTACCGACTGAAGTGATTGCGTGTTGTCATTCGACACAATCTGACACTGGCAAGCCAATGCAGTTGTAATTATTTCTAGAGAGGTCAGTGTATACCATGCCATCTTAATTGCGACATGCTGGGTACGACAAAGCACGGAAGGGAAAGAGGGAGAGAAAGAAAAAAGAAAAAAGAGAAAGAGTATCCTGTGGTATATACAGAAGTGTATGTCCGTTTT